>JANHGN010012545.1:0-23361 GCA_024605025.1 Megaceryle maxima
TCTGGTTCAGCATCACTACCTATGTGTCATTTTATTCAAAGACTGAAATACTTTGAAAAAACAAACATACCCTTTTTTCCCCCCCCCCCCCTTTTTTTTGGGGGGGGGGGGGGCAGGGGAAGGTAGTGTCTTTTGGTTTTTGTTGGGGTTTGGTTTTGGTTTGGTTGTGTTTTGGTTTGGGTATTTTTATGATAATCACCTGGGTGGTTAAAAATTCAGGCTGTTTAATCAAGTCCTGGGCTGCATATTTGGGCACTGCTGCTCTGCTGACATTCAACATGTAATCTGCCAGGGATCTTTGCCTCAGTTCGTGTGGCAATTGTCAGGCCAAAACAAACAGATGACCCCCTCCAGAAGCCCATGAAGATGCCATTTTTCAAGAATGATAGCTTTTGGTCTTCCTCTGCCAAGACACTGAAACAGACTGATTGATAGATATGATAAATTACAGCAGGAAAAAAACAAAACAAAACAAAACAAAACACACAAAATGAAAACTACTTTTGGTTATTAAAAAAGAATGATAATCCCAACTACTCCTTCCACCTGGGTCTTAACTGTCAAGGGAGACAATATCACAGCTAGTTACTGTCAGCTCAGCACTTCACCCAGGAAGTATGATCTAAGGGAGAACTGGCGAGCATACATCTGAGGACAGTGGGGAAAAAAATGCTCTTGCAATAGATACAACCCCCTGGAATCTGCACACTTGCACAATTTACCCCGGTTTGCAACTCTGACAGTTTTAAGGGAAGCGTCTGCACATCCACAGCACATGATGAAACTCAGCAACAAAGGCAGACCACAAGAAAGTGTGTTCAATCTCATGCATATTTTACAACCGGGTGTAAACTCAAGGTAAGCACACAACATCTTTATTTTACTACTGAGGTCCTGAACAGCTGCTTAAATCAGTGTCTTCCCGACAGCACAAGTGCCTCTTTCCAGGCAATAGCCCTCATTGTTAGAAAGCAATAACCCTCAATCCCCAACGTGACAGCGGAGACCGAAACAAAAGCAGGTAATTAACTGTGAGCAACGGTTAGAGACGCCAAGATACCATATGGCCCTTTCCGATGTGAAAAACGCTCTGGTCAGGAGGTGCCAAACGTGTCCTGTTCTTTCCTGAGCTCCCGGGGGGTACCAACAGCATCATGCAGGAAACGCTCCTTTTCTCCCAGCTTCAGATTCAGCATGTTAGTGAAGAATAATACACAAAAAAAAGCAACTCACACCCATCTGCCACACCCTTTGTGCTCCCAGAGGTCCAGCACAGCAGACATCTGTGCTAATTTCTTTGTGAGACTAGTGAGGAAAAGAACAACATTGAAAAGCAGATGGTCACCATCCTCCATGTTCTTCAGGAATCAAAAAGTTGCCTTTGCTCACACTAACTTGCTTTCTAAAGACAAACTGACAGTTTCCTCCCTTCCAAGTACTTCTTTATCTTTCTGAACTTTTGCACCATTTCCTGCAAAGCACTCCAACCAGACCAAGTAGATGTCTCTACCAAGAGGATAGGGAGAGGAAAATATTACTTTAAGAACATTAAATGACCCATGCTAAAAGAGAGTGTTGAATATTACTCTGGAGCACAGTCTTGAATTTATGCCATTATACCTAAATATTTGGGGATTTCTTGCCAATGAAATCTACATGAACCAAAAGCAGTATTTTAAAAATACCATTTTGTTCCAAAACAACATTTTTTTATATATATGCAAAGGCACTAGAACAATGCTGCTATGAGAGTACTTTACAAGAAAGAATGCTTACACGTAAGAAAGCAGAATTGGGAAGTTAGCATAACCAGTCGCGCTTCCAATTCTGGCCGCTAATTGTCATTCCCAGTCCCAGCTCAATCTGTAGATTGAGCCACAACTCGTGAGGCGTGCACACTCCCTACGTGAGTGGCAGGGCATTTATTATCACAGCACTAAACTAATTTCCTGATTTGGCAAAGAGTGAGGCCCTTAAATCTTTGTGCCTGCTTGTGATTAGCGACACAAGCAGAATCCAAATGTGCTGGACTGCAAAATTCACCTCTGCACCACACCAGAATCACTAATGCCATGATCACACGGGGGGTCATCTTCGCTCCCATTTCCAAAGGCAATGGGCACATGTTGCTGACTGTGGCTTGCAGTATTTAAATACAAAGGTAAAAAGACCGACGACTACCTCTGAGCTACACCTTCAGTGTTGTCAATGCCTAACCGAGTTCATGCTGTCTGCAAACTTGTCTCTGTTCTGTGGTTCTCACATTTAACCATGCTCAAGAGTGTCATGCAGAGCCGAGACATTAACAGTTATTTTTAAAGCTGATTTATTGTAGCCACAAGTTTGAAAGATCTAGGAAAAAAACCATACACACTTGCTTACAGCCAAATCCTCACTTGCTTGCCAGTTACATTTTGTTTCAGGGTGGGATGTTTCCTAGAGCACAAGACTTCAGACGCTTACTGAAAGAGCGTATCAGCTTACCCCAACACTTCAGATGCCATCAAACCACAATACAGCAACACTGCTCAAGACTGCTCCTCTGACAAATATAATTATACTCTTCCTTTTGGCAGAAGAAAAATTAAAAAAAAAAATCACAGAAAGTGGAAACAGTATTCTCAAATTCTTAGAGGTAATGAAGTTTGGCCTTAAGAGTCAAAGCTGCAAAAGATTGGGGGGCATAACAAAGAGAATGGCTTCTCTGGAGCCAACGCTTAGGGGAGATTTTACCTCAGCAGCAGCTTTTGTGTAGCTATGTTGTGCTGTCATTTGTATCATCACACTCGAGCCTGGTGGAACACAGACATGTTTCTACTAGGTGGAGAACCTCCAATGCCTAGGCTCTGGCCACCAAACCTTACCACCACAGAGCTTTACCAAGCAGAAGCTCTTGTTCTATGCACACTGCTTTGTCCAACTCAGTCAGCACTTATCACTGGAATCCTCTCTGTGCAAAAATGCAAAATTGCTCTATAAAATAGGTCCTAAGCAAGAGCTTGTTTGAAACCACATAATAAATTCTCCTAGCAGAGACCTGTCTCCAAACCAATAGCAATGTCTGGCAACACATGATAAATACACTTCACAAAGGTGGAGTTTCAGATAAGAAAGGAGATGGTGGCACCACAGGATTCTTCTCAATGCTGAGGAGTACTGAGACATACCAATGTTTTCAAATTCATAAGCCAATCACGGACATCCATTTTTACATCAGAGTTAGAAATCAAGACCGAAGGAACAGACTGATGCCACATTTTGCACAACTCCGTTTAGTCATCAAAGCAACAATTCAAACCAACTTGGACCAACTTTGTTTATGCCTCTTCTTGACAAAACTTGAATAACAGCACAGTCTTGAAATGTTGGTTTGGGGAGGTATTCCTTAAACAAACAAGGGCTTTCTTATTTAACATGTCTAATAGTTACCTGAAGGTCTGTAAAGAGTCTGCTCTGTAACACAAGGGCTACTTTACTGAACTTCACTTTGCATTTTGTCCTGCTGATGAGCTCTGCACCTCAAGTAATAACTGTACCTCTTGCATCCCAACAAAGCACAACTGTGTGAACGCAAACTTCACATAGTAAACTGACCATTTTCCCAAGGGACCCCAACAGAGTCTGTTAATGTATCTGCATTTACAGTTTCAATACCACTGTGGAAAAGAAAAAAATGCCTTTAAGGTTATTAAGGTCCAAACACCATTACAGTCCTTGCAAGTTGGAATTTCTTTCAAGCAGTGGGGCTAAAACCACAACTCAGTTGTGGAGCAGGGCCTAAACACAAAGCTACTGTCCTCATCAGCACCCTGTAGTGCTTTCAGTGGCTCCAGCAAAGGAGTTCATATCCTGCAAAACCTACAATGCAGCAGGCTGAGCACCCAATGGATCAGCTGCCAGTTCCGTTACCTTTGGGCATCACAAAGGACTTCAGATTTTATGCCAAATCTCATGTACTGGAAGGCAGGGAAGGAATGAAAGAACTTCCATACGTCAGAACAGCAAGACAGTTCTTCCAGATGCCTATGGCTGGCTGCTCTCCTTCTCCAAACCCTTAGATAAACAAAAGCTAATGAAGAGCTATTTAACAGCAGACACCAGGCCACACTTCCTATGTCTTTACAGGGCTTACCTTCAGCATTCCAGGAATCTAACCATCAGGAAAAAGTTCCCTGACCTTATGCTATGAAATCTATTCTTTAATTTTTTAGGAGACTTTAATATAGTAGAAATTTGCTGCTGCCAAAACCACCACAATCCTGTTTTCTGCATGGACAGATTTTTGAGTGGCATGAATTTTCTCATCACTTAGCAAGATGTCAATGTACCTGATGGAGCCGGGTAACTTCTTGGTCAGAGGAGCAAAAACATGCACAGACACACACTTGAGTAAAAGGCGGTTTGCATCTAGAACATAAACCAAGCTCAGGACCAGGAGACATCCTAGCAGCTGTAACGTTATTCTTCTCTATGATCACCCTTGTGCCAGAGGACGGTTACAAGTTGGACCCCAGACTCGTCACCACACCAGTCAACATGACTGTCTATTTGTCCCCGTCTAACCACATTTCCATATGCCAAACAATGGCAAATTGGACAAAAATGCCAAAAGTCCTTCATTTAGGCCATTCGCCATAATATCCATGTTAGGGCGGCCAGTTGTGAAGAACCCCATATACTCTTCATGTCCTGAAACACTGAGACCAGTCGAGGGATGTTCACAGAGGGAAGCCCAAGATGAGGAGAGGGAGACCAGGGGCAGATTTAACAGAAATAAAACCATCTTAGAGGGCCCCAAGTGATGGAGGCGTACAGATGCCATCGCCAGGGAGGCTTCTAACCCCGTCAGCCGCACAGCAATGGGCACACCCTCGGTTGTGAAGCGCGGGGAAAGGAACCAAGATGAAAAGAGAGTTTAAAAAAAAAAAAAAAAAGAGGGGAAGAAAAAAAAAGGAAAAAGGCAAAGCCCAGGAGGACGTGGCAGTCCCAGCGCCCGGTAGCGGCCCTTACCGTAGACCAGCTTTTTCATCTCGTGGTACCTGGCCCACAAGTAGGTCTTGGTGTCGGCTCCCTCGGGCGGTAGGGGCTGGCTGCCCGCGGCGGGGCCGGGCTCGACGCCGCGCCGGGTTCTGCTAGGACCCGCCGGTTGGTGGTCCCTGGGCTGCCCGTGGCCGCTGTCCCCGGGGCACTGGCTGGCTTTGGGGCGACAGCTCTGGCAGGAGACGGCCACGGCGAGGAGGCGGGGGGCCGCGCCGCTGCCCCTCCTCAGTGCCGCCATGGTCCCGCCGGACGCCGCAGCCTCGGGGCTGCCCGCACACGGCCGGCGCTGGCTCTGCTCCGCTCCCCGTCGCCCCGGCCCGCGGCGGCACCCGCCGAGCGGCCAATCCGCACCGCCCAGTGAGAGGGGGCGGGGCCGGTCGGGGCCGGGCCGGGCCGGGCCGCGCCACGCCTCGCCAGGAGGGGGGCCCGCGGGGCGGTGCTCTCCGGCCGCCTCCGGAGAAGCGCTGAAAGCGGCGGAGGGCGGGAGGAGGGAGGGGCCCCGGCGGGCTCCGCTTGCCGCGCTCCGGCCCCTCGGGGGGGGAAGGAGGGAGGGGTGGGAGGTGGCGGGAGGGGGCGGTCCCTCACTGCAGCCCCGCCCCGGACAATCAGGCGAGACGAGACGCCCCGAGCGCGATCACGTGCGTACCGACAATTTCCGTTCGGTGGCTTCCAAGACTCGGGAGCCCGCGCTGGAGGTGAGGGGCGCGTGGCACGGGGTCGCGTGTCAGGCGCAGCGCGCTGATTGGCTGCGCGCCCCACAGAGGGTCGTGGGCGCGGGGCTGACAGGCCGTCATGGCCGCCCGCCAAGGGCCCGGGCCACCCGCTTCTCATCCCGCCACCAGCGTAACGGGGGAGCCGGGAGGGCTGCGGCCCCGCGCCCGCCGCTCTCCCGTGGCCAGCTCGACCTCCTGGGGGTAGTTTGACCGTGAGGGGCTGAAGGCGGCGGTACGAGGTCCGGTTCCGCCTCTCACACGGCTTCCCCTTTCGTTTACACGCGAAGGCGGCGATCCCGCCCCGGCCATGCTGGTGAGCAAGAGAGTGAAGCGCCTCTTGCAGTTGGTGCCTGGGAAGCGGCGCTTCGGTGTGTACAGGTTCCTGCCCTTCTTCTTCCTCCTCGGGGGAGCCATGGAGTGGTTCATGATTAACGTCCGCATTGGCAAGGAGACCTTCTGTAAGTTAGGGCCGACCGCCGGCGGGGTGGCAGGAGGAGGCCCGGTCCCCGCTGAGTCGCAGCGGGCTCGCACCGGCCCCGACTCCGATCCGGTACCGTGTGCGCTAGCCGCTAGCGGCGAGTACGGCGGAGGTGATTCCCCGAACAGCCCGTCAGTGGGGTCGGTGTTGGGTCCTCAGCGGGAGGATTTTAAAGATAGTCAGCAAGTCAACCACTTTTCTCTGCAGGGTCATGGAATCATAGAATGGTTTGGGTTGGAAAGGACCTTACAGATATCCAGTTCCAGTCGGCTTGCCGCGGGGGGTGGGAGGCACCTTCCACTAGACCAAGTTGCACAAAGCCTTATCCAACCTGACCTTGAACACATCCAGGGACGGAGCATCCACAGCTTCTTTGGGCAACCTGCTCCAGTTCATCTGTCAGGATACTACACCAGATTCTGCCTCCAGAGCAGAAACAAATAAAGTGATTTCAGAACACTAAATTTTATTTATTTATTTTACAATGAAGACGACTCACCAGGGGTGTCAGAATTTAAGCATAGGTGACTTTTTAAATTGAAAATTTTAATGTGGTATCTTTCCCTTTAAGAAACCTTGATAGAAATTTTTGTGTACGTAAGAAAAAGTATATGCTGTATGTAAATATATTCTTATTTTCTCAGGAGATCTGTTTGAGGCTCCTGTGGAACAAAACAGCTCAATACAATTTCTATACCTTACAAACTTACTGCAACCAAAATTGCTTCTTTGGTCTCTTCTGAAGGATTTGGTTTACCAGGGCTTTTTGGGGGCGTTTTGTTTGTTTTTTAAGTTTAGTGTTTCTGAGGCGTACCTATATGGTAATAAAGTCAGGTTAGAAAGTAAAGCACAGCATCTGTGTAGCAGCCATTGCATTGCAGTTTGAGCCTTATTTTCCCCGGGGGGGGGACGATGACCAAAACCAAAAAGGATATCACTAACTGCTG
Organism: Megaceryle maxima; assembly: GCA_024605025.1. NCBI lineage: Eukaryota > Metazoa > Chordata > Aves > Coraciiformes > Cerylidae > Megaceryle > Megaceryle maxima. The sequence goes on from JANHGN010012545.1 coordinate 7,179, forward strand.
TTATACCACAGTAATACTATTTGTTCAGGTTAGCCTTATTACTGCTCCATGATCCATGCAAAGTGACAGCATACAAGACTGATAACCTGTTTTGTCAGTGAGAGATTTTGCTTGGTGATGGATATTCAGGGGACTATCAGGGTAAGGGGAAGCAGGAAGATGGACCAGGAAGACAAAGTAGGTATGTTCCTCTGTTTTGACCTCTTTTTGTTATGCTGGCAGTCCTCAGGCATTGACTTTGTGCCTACAATTTAATTTCCATTTTGCTTCAACTAGTTTGGGCAGTTGTATTTTTAAATACCCTCATGGGAAAGTAGACAAGAAATGACTGTGTCAGACTAGAAACTTAGTTTTCCTATAAAAACATTTCACTGGGACTGATGGCAAGAACTTGAGCTATTTTTAAGTGGTAATAAGGATTTGTGTTGGCTTGAATTTTTAGTTGCCTGTCAGTCGCTGTCTGCAAGAGAAAAATGGATTGAAAAGATTTAAAAGAGATGACAGATATCATACATTTAATACTATCTTGCACTTGGAAAATGCTAACATAAAAAAAAATTCTTTTTCTGGCAGATGATGTTTACCGTAGGAAACGATCTGAAAGACAGTACGAGGCAAGGATGGAAAAAAAAGAATTTTAGCTGAAATGTTTCAAGGGGAAGGTTCTGAATGGTTCAGCTGTATTCATACTGAAGAAGCTTTACTGCCATGGTCATGGTAGGGGAAGAGTTTGTCTCTGCAAGATGAACTGTAATCTGCAAGTTTGTGGAATACACTTTCAGATGGTTTTGACAGTTTTAATCTTCTCCCGTTGATTTCCTATCTTTAATATTTTGTATTTAAGCCAAATACAACTGAGAAAAGTTCACTGTGTTTGGGCTTCTGCCAGTTATTTAATGCTTGCTTAGTACTTTTAAATAAAGTAAACTGAGTAAACAGAGTCTGACTACTGCTTTTCTTTGCTATCAATCTATCATTCATGTGATAAAACCAAAAAAGACAGGTTGCATATTGTATACATTGTATCTCGGCACAATGGAAATCGTAACTTACAGTTTGTTTCCTTTGTGCTGACAAAATCCTCTGGCATCTGATTTGTTTTCTTTGCAATGTGGCATCATTTTAACTAGCTAGAAAGAGGACAGGCTTACTGCTTGGTGTTTACTCAGCCCACAGAGTTTGGAAAGTCATCCATGCAGTGAGGCTCCACTGCCTGCAAGTGCTGCCATACCCATTGTTGCTACTTTAACAATGAGGGCTTTGGGGAAAAATCTGATGTGGTTACCTGGTAACAGGCACAAGTTTAGAGGAGAGAGAGACGGCAGCCCTGGTGAACCTGAGCTGTGTTTGCAAGGACTCCTGTCCTCCCCCCAGGAGGATAACGGAGCTAACTGCTGCGTCCTGGACAGCCTGTACTCTCCAACACAGTGACACGAGCTCTCTGGTGTGCAGGGACACAGCCCTGATGACGCGTTAGGATGTCAGTGAGGACTGTATATTAATGATGGTATGTGTATATGCTGAGGGGTCCTCAAAGAAGCCAATTCTTAAGATCAGTCTGAAAACAAAACCAAGGGAGTTTGTATACTTACATGCATTCCTGTGCTAACTCCTATCAGCCTTTTTCTGCAGAGGAAAGTTTTCATCAACCAAAGAGACAGCAGCTGTTTTGAAGATGCTAGGGTGAGGAACTCAACTTGCAAGCGGAGGGTAAGCACTGTACTTTGTGTTGTGTCTTTCAAGGACTTGATTTGGAGGGCTAGTGCTACTTGTGTTTCCAGGAGATTAAAACTGGACAGAGAATGATGTGACCATACTGCCACATTTTGACTGGACAGCAAATTAATTACATAAAGAAAACTTCTGTTTCAAAATTACTAAGAACCTAGTTTTGCCTTTGTTCCAAAGAACAGCCCAAGTTCAAAAACTCATGCACTAGCTTCTTTTTGCAGTCACAGATCATCGTACTGAAGTAAATCTTGACTGTAGCAATGCATTAAAGAACAAAGCATTAATAAAAAGCCAGACTTGGAAAATTGCTGAGCTTTAGCTCCATCTGCCTTCACTTCTTGAGCCTTTTGGAACTGTCTTGTGTTTGGTTTCCATAAAACAAACACATTTTTCACTATCTTTAGCTTTTTTTAAGAGCAAGCCCTGTGCCAAAGTTACTTCTCAATAGCCTGGTGTGAAAACTTCCTGTGGCTTCCCTTAGGCACTTCTGTAACAACAGCAGCGTGTTTCACTGACATCACTGAGTCACGTCCAATTTTTCACTTCAGAGCTCTGCTTATTTTGCAGCACTGTTCCCATTTTGCAGACAGGTGTTCCTGGAAGATATCTCAGGTGTCTCCAGCAAGGTAAACGGAAAGCAAGACAGGCCACAGCTGCTCACAAGAAGTTTGGTGTCATGGAGTTCTGTGGCACTGGTCTTTGTCACCAGAACAGGAATTAAATCTTTCTCCAAGTTGGCATTGTACCATTTCAGGCACCACAGATCTTTTTTGATAGCAGACAAAGCTTGACATTAGAAATCTGAACTGTATTCTTCATTCCACAGTGGTTTTTCTAGTGCTGATCCTTCGGCATTTTTCATTTTGCCAGTCTATCACTAATGCTGGAAATAAGCATAGCTGGAAGGTTCCCATGCCCAGCCTGTTCCAGTACTGAGCTCACCCAGGGATTAGTATCAGTTTTAATCTACACTCAATTTTCAACAACCAAGGTCTTCAGCTGGTTTCTGTTTTATCCCAGCAGACTTGTAGTTCTGAGTCCTTTGCCTTACCCACCAATCTCTTCCCATCTTCTTTCTGTCTCTCATCTCCCCATTTCCTTGACATCCTCCAGCTTCCCCACATCTGTCCACTGTGGTGGTGGGCACTGGAGAGGAATCAAGAACATTCCTTTGTCTCCGAACACATGGGAACACATGGCTGTTGCTGCCCTGCACTGTGGGAGTGAGTCAGGAACGCAGCTTTTCATGTGAAGTGCTGCTGAAGCCCTGCCAGTTCTGAGGAGTTTCCTTAAGCTGTTGCTGGATGTTGATGCTTCAGTTATAGTCCTCTCAAAGTATAATCCAATAAAAAATAATCCAAGGGAAACTGAATTTGGGTACTCCCTCTAGAGACAGCTGCAGACTTCACAAGGGATCGACCATCTTTCAGCATTTTTGTCCGAGGCTTTCGCCGTGCTTAGCTTAACTCGAGCTGAGCCACACCAGTTACTGGTTCTGCTGGGCAATTCAGTGCATTCTTCTCCATTTCTTTCCGTGTCTCTCCTTCTGCCTCCTTTAACAGATGAACATGTGCAGGGTCAGGCTTCTGCACTGGATTTGCGATCCCTCTTGGCACAGAAAGGACTGATTATAGGAGACCACTGTTTCTGAGGCCTGACAGAACAGGGAATCTCTTATCCAGGATCACCAGACCTTACTGCACTGCAGCAGCTGTCCTTTGATTTCTTTGTATGATGGCTGAATTAGACTTGCTGGAAAATGCATTAAGCAAAAAGAATATGATGTTTATTATTTATTGGAAAATTTCACATACATCAATGAATCAGATCCCATCTCTTAGTGTCCAAAGTACCCAGACATTCTGAAGCACCACTCCCATGTAGTGCATGTGCAGTCAAAAGGAGGTTATGTACATCTATGAATGATCCTCAGTACCTCAGACTGAGCAAACAAGAAGTGGAGGATGATTAGAGTTGTTCTCCTCTGTGCAACAGCACCATCCACCATCATGTTTTAGAAAGATGGAAGTTCTGTAAAGCTGGCAGCCTACGTGACAGGCAGCAGTTATCTCCCAGGTCCAAGACATAAATGCATGTTAATTAAATTAATGCTCTCTGTTTGGTAGTTTAAATAGCTCTTTTAAATTTTATGTCAGAGGCACCTTGAATCTTGAGAGGTTGATACTACTTATATTTTCTTGCCATTTGTGTTATTAAAGAAAATTTCTATTCTGGTTTTTAATTTGTTTTCCGTGTTACTGTTCTAATTTCCTTTATTATACAGCTACATAAAAGAGAGTCCTCAACCAGGTTAGCTTCCAGTATGAAATTAAGGCTTGCTGTTTATTTTCAAAGCAATTCATTTGGGGACAACAATTGGGACTGACTGAATCTTATCATGTCCACTCAGCTTGTTCCCAGTATGTCACATTTTTCAAGGTTTACTGTTCATGCTTTTTATGGCTCAATTTCAACCATATTTTTCAGCATCACTGTTCTTAGCACCTACTGGGCACAGCTTGCAATACACAGGACAATATAAAAAGGATTCTTTACCCCCACACAAGCACGCATGTACCAAGGACATGATAAAATCTGTATCAGCAACAGTCAGAATTACTTGAAATAAAATCCTAACATGCATCTTGATGGGACACTCAAACCTGGTTAATCCAAAACACTTTGCAAACTATTTTTATTCAAATTAAAAAGACTCAGGTAAACAAAGTGATGGTACATACATCTTATAACCCTGGTTAGTAGCTTAACCTTCAGGAGTACAAGATCTAATGAAAAGGCAAGCATGGATTAACCAGGTCCAAAACCATACGCTGAGGAAAAAAAAAAAGTCACCAGCATCAACGTTTTGGAATTTTTACACAAACAGTAAATTTTCTGATGGAAGGGAAGGACTGAGGAATAGGACAAGTAATTATTAGCTGTTGCCAACTGGTTTATGAAAATACCGGTCCTAGATTAATCTATTTTCCACTCTCACAGAAGCCAACCATTTCCCATACATCTTTTATTTTAATATGAAAGTTTTGTTTACGCCAGTACAATGAACGGCAGTGGAAAACAAATGTGGGTTACAAACACCCACAAAGAAAGAGAAAGACAGACAGCTGTTTGGTTTTTTGTTTTTTGTTTTTTTTTAACCAGAGTCAGAAAACAGTTTCTTTTGCTGGTTTTGAATTCTAGACTGTAGCCATTATACCCTAAATTTTACTGCAATTGACGGAAATGCCTCCAATATAGAGAGACATGATTTTGAAATAAATAAACAAAACTTAAAATAAATTGATTAGGGCCAGCCCAGTGGCTTAGCGGTAGTGCTCTGCACTGCCTTGCGGGAGGACCCAGGTTTTGTTTGCACTTCCAATCTCTTGCTCCTGGGTCGGAAAGAGCAGTGAAAATGGGGTTTCAGCTGCTCGGGCAGGAGAGAGCCAGTGCTGCAAGTCTGCTCATCACTGACCTTCAGATAAATTAAACTTCTGAGTTATACAGGCTCCAAAGGGAGTCCCATCCAGTCCTCAAAAGAAAATAAATACAACAATAACTTAACTAAAATCCATCCCAGGTTCTTTGGTGTAATTTTTGTTAATGCTGAGAAGTAGGAGAATCTGGTGATGTATTAGTACAATCCATGATAGTTCCAAATACTCAAAAAAATAGGATTTGCTGCCTGATTCGCTTCAACGTCCCATCTTTGTGGCTAAAAATTGCAAAACCTGTGGCAATTTAAACACATTTTAAGATGATACTGTATATATGGGGGTGGTCTAAGACTATTCAGTTTCTACTTTATTAAATAAACTTGGTCATTTACAAAGGCCAGTAAAGAATTTCTGTACCACAGGTGTGCTACTTGCAGAGTTCAAAAATGTAATTTTCCTATACATTACTTAGATCCATTTCCTTCACATCCATTGCACATTTGACCTAAACTGTCCTTAAGTGCCTATTTGTAATTACATGGTTTTCTGCGCAATGACGGGAGGATTGCAATAGGAGAGGGAAAGGAATTAGCCGTAAAATTAAATAACAGTTTATACTTGCACATGTCACTTCCCTCATCAGTATTAAATTACATCAGCAAAACAGAACCCAAGATATCCAGTATTTGAAGAAAAATATTTAACCTTCTGCCAAATGTACTCAAATAAAAATGTTCTGTTCTATTAGACTCTAAAAAACATTTCCACATGATGAACATCTCTAATAGTAACACGAAGAGTTTCAGTAAATGAATTCTTTTGGACTGAGTTGCAGTGACCACATTCCTGCCAACAATTTTTTCAAATTAATATAGCTTTTCCAGTTACTTAATGCAATCCAAAAGTATTAATTCTTTTTTTCTAAAAGTAATTACATGAAGTGATTTAGCTTTAAACAAACAATTTTACAGTCCAAAAGGCTGGTTAGTTACAAGGATAGGTAAGTCCTTAGCAGAAGGCAGTCACAACCTTGATATTTGGAAAGAGTCTATACCTACCGTACTTGGCTAAAAAAAAGAGGAGAAAAAAACAACCTCAAACCCTCTGAAGGCTGCAATGAAAATATTCTACTTCTTCAGCGTACTAGGTATGCTGAACTTACACATACCATACAGTAGTACTTTACTTTAAAGTTACGTGTCAAATTTCCTTCAAATTTTGTGTTGCAAAACTTTCATTAAGGTGAATCAATATACTTAAAGAAAGCATACAAAAATGTTTTCCCATGCCCAATCATTAACAGAGTACGTGTGAATTTTAAAACACCACATTACTTCAATAATAAAGCAACCCAATTTCCCCTCTCCTCTGACTTACCTTCCCAGACCTGAACTGGTTTGAAGTTCTGCATGCCTCTCCCACATGCAGACAAGACTGCTTAGGGAGGAAGCTTCCCCTTCCCACTGCTCGGTGTTAGGGACAACGCAGAAGCCCCAAAGCAGGTCACAGTAGATGAAACATTTCCCCTTCTAAAGGCAAGACAGCACATGTATTCCATTACTGATTTAGGAGCACAATGGCCTCATCTACACAATTAAATAACTGGACAGGACTGGACAACATTAGCAGTCAAGACATCCTTGTCCCGTCCACGCTAAGCACTTCCATGATTGCTGTGGCTCACTCAGCTGCCTCAGTATTGACCTGAAATGTCATTTTTTTCCCTAGTGTCAAAACACATCTTACCTTTAGCTTCGTCTAAAGAGACACTCCCTGTTCCCATCCAAGCAAGATTTCTGCCAGAACTGGCTGCACACAAAAGCACATGTACACACATTCTTCTAAGATGTAAACTATGACTAATTTCACATTCCACTGTATCAATCTGTAAATACTTTTTCTTTTTTCTTCTTTTATATAAAAACAATGGCATCAGATTCTCAGCAATAAAGTATAAGAAAGATGAATCTTTGACTACACATAACCAATTATGAAATTGCCTTTCAAACAAAGGAAACATATGCAAAAATCTGTGTATTTGATAAAGTCAACTTAATATAACAAAAAGTGAAATATGCTTATTAAAAGTGTCCTTATATAAAAATGGTCTTGCAATGTACAGTAAAATGCAATACAAATTATTGTTGGTTATCTCTTCCCACCCAGTAACTAAAACAGCTATTGTTCCACAAAACTCCTTATATGCCGGTATCAAAGAAAGAAGCAATTATGAGACTAAACATTTTCTATGTTGTATGCCTGACGGATGTTAAGGGTGTCTCGCAGCATCAAGTCTCGCAGACGCCATAACGCATCGGCCATTGTGGTATGAGCCCCTTTACTTTTCAACCAGTGTGAAGGGAGACGGCTCTCTTGTTCTTTTGATAAGTGGATGTCTCGTCTTCTTGCTGGAAGGTCAAGAAATGGTCCAGTTACCTACTGGCTTTGATAATCACCACATTTTTTTTTCCTAGAAAAAGGTAAATATAATTCTAGAGTATACCTTTTACTTCTAGTGTTTCAGCCCATACTCTCAGAATATACAACAACAATGGAACCAGCCTGCTGATAACATATATATCTCCCAGTCTGTTGATTTGTTTTTAACAGTTATTTCCATGCATACATTACATTAAGTAAGCAACAGATTTATTTAGCATTTTCTATAAAAGCAAAAAGTATTAATGGTTATGAAGAAGCACGTTCTGTCTGGAAATATCCCTGCTCAGTACCACAAGCCTTACCTGCAAGGGTCTGGTCCCACTTGCTAATACTATTTGATTCAGCACTAAGCCCCTCAATATATTTCAGATAGGCTTCAGAATGAAGAAGCCTCTGTGTCTTTGGTGGAGGGGAGACGAACATGGGAGTTGTGGGCTGCTGCATGACTGGCTGACTTGCTGGGCTCTGGCCAGGATACGGAGGGGGTGCCTGCTGTCCCGGCGGGCCAAGGATTCCTATCTGCAATGATAAAGTAACAGAGAGATCACATTCTGGAGAGCTGCAGGGAAACACATCTCTGCGTAAGGTCATCCTTGTACAACAGAGCTTCAAAACAGGCTATGAACAAAGGCGTTACGAAAATCTTCCTGAAGAATTTCTCACTTGCTTCAGCCAGGGCTATCTGTTGGCATCACCACAATGCACAGAGAGAGGAAGCACAAACAAAACATATTCACATTGAACAGACAAGATTGCTCATATTTCTAATCTGTGTAAACACAGTCTGATTACTATCACCGTTTCTCCTCTCTCCTATTAATCTTAATTACTCCTTTTGCTTCCTTTTTATTTCATGCTTTCTCTAATTTGATCAGAAACCATGTGGTCTGTGAAGTGCAGGGCTGATATCGAAAACATCAAATTGACTTATCCTTGGACACCTGAGATACTTTCACAAAATAAGTGCTAACTGCTGTCAGGCAAAAATTGCAGGCAAAAATAAAAATGAAATAAAAATAAATAAATAAATAATAAAATTTTTCACAGTTACACAGAAGAATTCCCTCCATTGGGATTAAGTAGCAGTACTGAGAGCTCTTAGCACAGACATCCCATGGTCTGGAATAACTCAGTGTCACAACATATACACTTTATTACTTACTCATTCAACTTCTAGTTTTATTTGCAGCCTCTAGCCAAATTACATTTCTATTTATGATGCAAAAATTTAGTCAATAACATAGGAAGTGCGCTGAACACTTCATCTGTATTAATCACTGAGAAAGAACATCTGATCGTCACTGTTACCCAAACTCACAAATTCTGAACTGCTGCTGAACATCTGCTTCATCTGTCTGTGAAATATGGGGGCAAACAGAAGCAAGTGGACAGTGTCCTCTTTGCATCACCCAAGTGTGTAAAACCTAAATTATTGGCAGTTTAACAGTGTGCGGAAATGACTTATCATAGTTTAGTAGAAGGAAAACAGACCAAAACACTGTTGCTTACTCTGCAGAAGTTATCCCACTGAGAAGAACCTAATTAGTCTAATCTAATAGCAATTCAACCATCAGATACAGACATATTAACTGGTTCTAAATATGCTGGTGTACATTTGGTTTATGTTCACCCTGGGGAAGCCTATGTGAATCCCAACATGTCTTAACTGATTTGTTATTCAAATGCTAATTTGGAGCCTTAGAGCCCCATAAATAATGCAAAAACAACTCACCTGCTGTCCAAAAGGACTTGCTCCTGGTGCTGGAGTGCCTACCATGGGGGACACATTTTGGCCTATAACACCTATATTCCAAAACACAAAAAAAATTGGTCTTATTTCAGAGCAGTGACAAATACCTCTTTGGTCTTCTATAGTAAGAATTTATACTTCGATGTAATTGCTCGCAGTTATTTTAAGCAGATGTATAACATTCCCCTCTCCCCCAGTAAAAAACCACTTTAGAAGTTCTGAATGATTAAAAAAAAAAAAAAAAAAAAAAGGCAAGCCAACATGACAATTACCGAACATTGATCTGTGGCCTGTTAAATTAATTTAAAGCAATGCAAAGTGAACAATTTTTTGTTTTCAGGTTTTGTTGATGTTACTTTATGATTGCCTGACTAAATCTTTTTCTTTATAATATATGCCTTTGGCTTGACAGGATCTTCCTGGAATCCTTTAAGAAAGGAAATGCTGATTTGCTTTAGCAATATTTATCATTTCCTTGTGTTCAGTTTTATGAAATACTGAGTATAAAATAAAAAAAAATTACAGCAGGAGAAAGTCTAAGTCACTGCACAAATTTTGTTAGATCTCACTAATATAAAACACAATTTGCAAGTTAAGCTTAAATAGTCTTATATTTGAGACTGATGAACATTTGAAATAATAATAAAGACCTGTTAAGTTTTTCTCAACCATATTGAGGCTTTCCCCTATTGCACAGAGTGCAGCAGAAAACACCCATGTCAGTCTTGCATACAAAAAGTTACCAATCTAACTGAGAGTCATGCAGTTCCCCATATATTACATACAGTCAGAAAAAATGAAAGTTATGAGTGCTGCTGCTTTACTTCCTGATTGTGCCACTTCTCATATGCATTCTCTGGAAAAGCAGCAGACTAGATATGCTCTTCCTGAAGGTTTAATTTGCATGCAGATTTCTATATCAGTGATCAAAAGATGTGTCACTGCATTTTGCACACTGAAGCATATTTCAAATGCATTTTCCACTTGATCACAGCCCCCATTTTAAACGCTTCTTTACTAACAGCAAGTCAGAAGTTTGGAAAAGACTGCTAATACAAGTTGTGGAATATGGCTTTTTTTTTTTTTTTTTTTTTTTCCCTGTCTGGAGGTGGGCACCCTCACCTTTCCAGCACCAGAGCATAGCTTCACCCTTAGGCAACCCAGTCCAATTTAGCACCACTTCATGTGTGGTCCTCCATTCCCAGACATTGCTTTTTCCCTGCCCCATATCCTCTCAGTTTTATAGACCATAGATACAGCCCACTTCTCCAGTGGGAAAAACCTCTTCAGTTAAATGCCTTGTCCTGGATTCACCTTCCAAACATATGTATATTGCTGACATGTGCTAAGTGTCATTGCCTTGGTGAGGCAGGGACAGGCTCACAGACCCAGCTGTTTTCCTGCTCCCTCTGTGACTTTACGGTGAATCTTACATGCCAGCGAAGCTGCAAACTGCACACCTAATGCTGGTGGATTTTTTTATTTTTTTTTTTTTTTAAAAGGCAAATAAAGTAATAAAAAAATAATTTACATACAGATAAAGTCTTAACAGAGCTTCTTATAAACACAGTTGCAAGTGGGGTAGGGGGAGGCAAATGAGACCACTTCTGTCCACAGCTTGTCTAACTGCTGAACATATGGGATGCACATCATTTAAACAGGCACAAGTTACCAGAGATAAAAAATGAAAGAATCAGCAGAAAACAGAATCAGAGGGCAGATGAACATTTTTCCCCATAATGGGGACATGTTAATGGCATTAACACTAGAAAAATACTTGTGTTTCATTCCACCTCATTTTTAATCTCTGTGGAAAAAAAAAAAAAAAAGCAAATGTGTAGTAGATGTGCTCTCGAAAATCAGTTCAAAATTTGGCCACAACATTATATGGAGCTCACCTTGCTGTCTCCAGTTACTGTTTTATCAACAAGGTTTAATCTGAACATTGTTTTACGATAAGCCATTGTCAGTGTCCCAGTGGCCAAGGGGTCTTGCATGCTCAGATTCATTTAAGTGCAGTCTGAAAACTGATAAATATTAATGTACTGAAAAAGAGTTCAGTAAGGCACAAATTTCATTTAGAATTCCACTTTAAATAAGAAAAGAAGTGGAAGAACACTGTTCAAATAACATAAGTATACAAATGGGCTGATTTCAGCTTTTCAGACCTCTGATAAACTCAAGAACAATTGTCAAGTTTTTTTGCCAGAGCAAAACTACTGCAGGAGCAGTGTGACACTTCTCCAGTAACTTTTTCCTGTCGGTTTACTGGACATGCTGTTCTGTCAACAGTTTGCATATACCTCATATATTCAGCAGTGCTTTGTATGTGCTGCAGCTCAACAAACCTCCAATGCCCAGAAACAAAAGCTATGACCAAAAGAAGCTGCATTAATTTCTGTAACAACTGGTTAAATGGCAAGTACATGAAAATGAAATAAGGAGCCAATGAGGATGACATTCTTACCGGGTGGTGGGATGCCTGGGATGCCTGGCATACCTGGCGGAAGTTGGTGGGGTGGGGGCACCCCTGGGTGAAGTGGCTGCATGCTGCCCATGCTAACAATGCCATCAACTGGGCCCTGCAAAGGTGGCAGCACCGGTGGATAGCCACTTATCATGCCTTGAAGGACACAACAAATTTCAAACATGCATCAATAACATGCAATATGATCTACACAGTAAGACATGCACTATCCACAAAGAAAAAACAAAAAAATTTAAAAAAAAAACATTAAGAAAAGCACCTTTAGTACAGCAAGACGATACTACAATTAGTATCTTGCAAAAAATGAATAAAAATTAAAAAAATAAGTTATAAATATGAAACACTGTATTTTTGATGAATTAGTATTTAGTGCATTTGTATCTTCCTTGTGGGGCAATAAATGCTGAATATTCAGATATGTTAACACAAGGAATAAACTCAGCCACAATTAAATGTTACTAACGCAAGCAATTTTAATACAGCTTAAAGCTCTGCCATCTGCATACAGCTTACAAACACGACACTAACTACACACGCTCCACATACAGCCCTGCTATGTGGGCTAGCTTGGAAACCAAACCCAACTGGAACAGAAAGAAAAACCTCCACGTTTTTCTGCAGTGCATATGCAAAATTAACACACAGAAGCCCTATGACATTTGCAAACTTAAAACCAACAGCAGTGTCAGGGGTGATTTTTATTAAACCAACTCTAAACTAAGGAAGTGACTCAAATTTTAAACCTGACAGCACTGGTTGTGCTGGGCTGCAGTGACTTACACTCACAGAAGAAGACTGAAGGACTTACAAGGAGCACCTGCAGTCCCTCGCAGAATTTTACTGACAATATTTTCAAGGTGTCTTTAAAGGAAAATCATTGATACAACAACGATGGTATTGTGCTGCTGCTCCTAACTTTAGTTTTCTGTATGTGAGGGAACAGTTTAATGCTTATTCTGGTTTTGGCTCAGGTTTGCTGTTATCCATGAGGTGAACATACACAATATTAACTGCACTGTGTTTACTAGGTCCTGGAACGTAACTTGCTTGTCCCTCACCTGTATCTTAGGATTTTTAATCTACCTGGATGTGTTGTCAGGTAACCAAGGAACAGGGATGGAAAGACAATGAAAAGATGACAGAGGACAGAAGCAGGTATAGAGAGAGGAGGTAATTTTAGAAATGCAAAACTGCTGGGGCTTTTATAGTCTACTGAGTCTTTACCACACTACCAGTAAATCATAGAAGAAACTTTCAAAACGGGGATTTCTGGAATAAGACTGGCTGAAAACTCATACCAGCTCTCACTGAAAACAAAGCTGTCATGAGCTCAGGATCAAAACAGATAGAGCAACTCCAAAACACAAGCTAAATTGGGCACTTCCTCAGGAAGAGTTACAAAGGTGAAAAAAAATGAAATTTCAACAGTTTTACATGGAGCAAACGACACGAAAATAAAGAACCAAGCTCCTTCAAACCTTCATTTTCCACAGGACACCTAGATTGACACTTATTAAACACGTCTTAGGTACCTATTTCAAGTATCTGCAAGCTCATCTGTACCTCTTTATTAACCTAGTGAAATCCGTATTTCTAATGGAAAAAGTAAAGGAAGAAAAACAAAAGCATCCCTGTAGCTACTGCCTGGTACTTGCAAGCTACAATCACAATGCCAATGAATTTACATATGCTTCTGAAGCTTTAAAACAAATAAACCAAAAAAGCTCCAACAAAACAACCCCATATTTATCAATCAGGAAAGCTCATTTTTACATCTCCAAATAAAATACTCAACAACTGGCTCTATTATTATGGTTGTCATCAAATGTCAATGAGAAATCAGTTCTTGTAGCTCATCACAAGATTAAGAGCAGCCACTTCATGCTGTATGTACGAGTTACCACTTTGATTTTAAACTAGTAACCATGGGCAAACTATTTCCAGCTCCCACAACTGTGATTTATGATGTCTTTCAAATTACTTATTCTCCCACTTTTTACTGTAACAACTTAAGATTAAATACAGTTTTGTACTAGAGCGCTATGCACTATGAGAAATGCATCTCAGAAGGCATCCAGATTTCTTGGACCCATGGGCCAAAAAGAAGTCCTATGAAATTCTGTGATGGAGAAGTTCTCTGAACTAGAAAGAAGCAATCAAATGACGGAGGAGGATGTGAAAGAGGTCTCAACAGAATAAGATACTTCTAAGTAAGACTTGTGGAAACCAAAAGATGAAAGACTGTTTTTCAAATGGGCCACAAAACCAGAGATTTTAAAAAAGAGCCACTCGATCATAAACTTTAAGGAAGTATTTCACAATGCCAAAGTGAAGAGACTTAAATGTCAAACCACTTGAATAAGATGATGGTCTTAAATACAGGTTTGCTTTTGAGAAGGCTGCCACAAGAAGTTAGCACGTGTAGTTTGCAGAATGCACTTTTTTGAACAAGTTTTAGGAAAGCGTTCATAGGAATTATTACTGCCCATCAACATCTACTTTCAGAAAACTGGAAAAGTGACTCAATGCCAAAAAACCCAAGAACCAAACCAAGAAAAAACAACCACAAGAGGATGACATTTCTACATGTTCTAGATTGAAGAAGGCTACTCACAAAAAAGATCAACACTGGAGAACAACCCCCCCTTTTATTTTTCTTTCAATTTCTTAATATATGTACAGATACGTGTTCGCACACGCAAACACACACCAACTGCAAACAATTCAGAGGAAAATTATCAAGAACAAGGTGAAAATAAACAAAAGAAAAATGCAATCCGGCATAAACAAATGCTTTGCAATCTGGAGACCATGAACCAAATAAGGAATGTGCCTTCAGTTTAAATATCCATGCAGCCTATCTACTGAAAAGGGATTTAGAGACTGTGATGAAAAATGCTTCAGGCTGTCAGCTCTAAATATGGCCACTGTCTGTGAGAGGAGAAAGAAAAAGAAAAAATGACAAGAGTAAATGGAATCATTGGAATGCCTTAATGGAAAGTCAAAAAAACCCCCAAAACTCAACCAAAAACCTCTCCAGATGCTCATTTTTACCTATTTGGCACTATTTTGACCTTGACTGAAGTAATCTGATAATTTTAATTAGAAATAGGAGAAGGAAAATAACATATCAGGTCATACCGAATTCATTTTCTCCCTGATGTATGGCTTATTCCCACACAAGAATCTCCAGTGGACTACACTCTCTTCAGATCTGATCCCAACAATACTTACTCCAAGCATACTCCCTACGAACTCAAGTTAGATTACAACTGGTAACAAGCACAACACCCAGCAACAGGGACCTTGTGAAAGAATTCCTCAAGCTCAATTCTATTCTGAAAATTCACCAGATAAACTTAATGATAAAGCAATGCTGACATTTCGTATTTGTTTCTGCAATGGCTCTAGATGCTAGTCTGCTCTGCTTAACAGTGTCTAATCAGCAATTCTGTAAAGCTTTTGCTTGGATTTAAAATCTGCGTTGGAATTTGTTTGCCTCTCACCTTCCTGGCAATAAAAAACAAATAAAATAATTAAAAAAAAAAGTCACCTACTTTGCCACTTCCACTGATGCTGCATGCACTGAAAGAGTAGCTCTCTCCCCTCCTGCCACCACAGCAGGGCTAAACATGAACACTGCAGAGCAGAATGAATAAACATGACTGCACACAAACGGAACAGAACTCCTGCACAAGGACGACCCTTTTTCCCTGCATTTTCAACAGGCTACTGACTACTGGAGCAAGTAATGTGGGACTAACAGGCTACCGCTGCACTTATGTATATTCATTATGAAGAAAGACTGAAGAGGTTGAGCTTTTCCTTCCGTAAGAACAAAGTGACCCAAGAGAGTGTTCAGAGTTATGAAGGGGGTTGATATAGTGGATGAGGAAAAAATGGTCATAGCTCCTACGTTTTACCTGCAACGGGTGT
The DNA here is from genome assembly GCA_024605025.1 of Megaceryle maxima. Lineage (NCBI taxonomy): Eukaryota > Metazoa > Chordata > Aves > Coraciiformes > Cerylidae > Megaceryle > Megaceryle maxima. Next base: position 22,963 of record JANHGN010012545.1, read on the forward strand.
CAACTGCTGATTGAGCATTCCCATTGGTGTTGGTGGCGGCACCACCCCCATAAGAGCCCCGACAGGAGTGCCTGCCCGGGGGGAGGAATTCTGCTGCTGTGCTGCTCGCTCTCTCTCCTGCTGCTCAGCAACTTTAGCTGCCCGCTCTGTAAAAGTATTTTAGATTTTCAGTTCTGTTTTGTAACCCAGAATTTCAAAATATTATCTGTTCATTAAAAAGGACTAGTCAAACACTGGCATAGTTTAGTCAAATATAAAGTAGAACAGATGAATCTCTTTATACAGCATATGAATTGATTTCATGTGGCTGCAGCTACGACTTTTAGAGAACCTTTCATGAAAAATATTCCACAAAGTTTTATCTCTTTCTAAAAAAAAAAAAAAAAAAGAAAAAGAAAA
>JANHGN010012545.1:23461-48108 GCA_024605025.1 Megaceryle maxima
TAAAAGAAAATGAATTAATTCCATGTGTCTGAAGCAACGACTTTTAAAGAACCTTTAATAAAAAAAATTACAAAAAGTTTTATCTCTTTAAAAAAAAAAAAAAAAAAAGAAAAAGAAAAAAAAATTAAAAATAAAAATATTTAAAAGTCAAAGAACAAATCTGATTATAACACCAGTGTTACCAACATGAAGCAGCAGTCCAGCACTAGGCTTGGTCTGCACAAGGAAAACATGGCAAAACATTCCCCCCTTTGACACCACTGTCTCAGCTAAACCAGTCTGCAGCCAATGCCAGCAGCTCTCATGTAGATCAGCTACTGGCTGCTGCAGGAATTTTAAGCACCATGTCTACCAGATGTGGCCTAAAGTAAATGCAAATAGCAGAGCCAGCTGGTGGCCTGTTTATTCTTGGGCTCCCCATGTATTTTACTACCAATGCAGCTGAAAAGAGTAGTGGCAAAGTTGGGAATCATTTGCAAAGTTTCCCTAGTGTAGATAAGTCCCTAGTGTGTGGAACGTAACAAGCAGCAGTTTGATGAACCAAAAATACTTTTATCTGCCTTCTTCTGTCATTTTCCCAATTTGGTCCCCTTTGAGCTATTATTGGTTTGGTTTGGTTTTGTTTTTTTTTTTTTTTTTTTCTGAAGATGTCTAACTCACATTGTGCTGCTCACTGGAGGTCATGTGTGTCCTTTGTACGATGAATCTGGTCATTATCTCAATCAAGTTTCTCACTGTGACTGCAAGAACAAAAGATCTACTGCAGGGGAATCTGACCAGAGGACAATTTTATATCAAGGGAAGGGCAAAGGGTCATGGGAAGAATAAAGGAAAAAAAGCCAAAACAAAACAAAACAAAAAACCCAAAACCCAAAACAACTCAAGCAAACAAAAAAAGGGAATATACTGAATGTCCACTCAAGGTGCTTCAGGGGCATGCAAACTGACGATTTCTTCACTCTGAACATTGTATCTGACTGACACAATGAGGAACAACAAAGAATAAATGAATGCAGCATACATCTCCAGCAAATTTTAACAACAGTGAACACAGGGCTGTAAGTTCTCTTGCAGTTGGTGAAAGATGAAAACTGCCACTACAACAGCAAAGTCCTCTGTCAAACAAAGGCCAAGAAGAAGTTCATCAAGGAGATTAAGCTATGCATCCTGCCAATGTTACTCATTTTCTCTAGTATATGACTGAAATGTCTATCACACATTTGTCTTCTGTAGAACCTGTTTGTGCAGCTTCTAGCACTACCTCCATACACTGAAAGACCAGTTTAATTTCCAAAGGTATTTCCTTCCATCTTTTCAGTTCTGCCATTTCAGTAAGAGATGACGACGCACAGAAACTCCTAAATTTACTACAGGCATCTTATATATGATTGAGCACAAAATACACAAGACATTTAAAGGTAGATCCTGAAGGAGAAAAATGAAATAATCCTCTTCAGAGCAGAGAAAACATCTTGGGAAAAGAGGAAGCAATTGTTCAGACTCTCACCCATATTTGGCAAGCAAAAAAATGATCAGACAAAAGCAAAAGTTCTGAAGACACTCTGATGAATGAGAAAATACTGTTAAGTGTTCAGCTTTATCAGACTTCAGAGTGCTAAGCTTTCAAGAAGGACCTGATGAGGGACAGTTTTACCTAACCTCTATCCATGCCATGACTGCCTCAGAACAGATGAAACAACACTGCCAAAGGGAACTGCAGTTGGTGTTGAAAAGTTCAGCCGTGACTAAACACAAATCATTTAGGCCAGGATTTGAGGTCATTCAAGCAACATTTCCAACATATTTCAAGAGACAGGAAGGAGACCTTCTGCTTTAAACAGAGCTTTTCCTTAAAACAGGCCTTTAGCTCAATCCCATGCATTATTTTATTTCATTTTGAGGAGTTTGCACAGTGCAGTCAGCCATACAGGCATTTCCAACGCAGCCTGTTCTTTGCCCAACTATTGCTAAAAAAAAAGAGCTATTACCTTGCACATATACCAAATGAAATTTCCAGTGGGTCAAAATGGACCTAAAATGCAAACTACTTTTCACCAGAACATGGAAAGGCATTTCTTCACTGAGGAGTCAAACCAGGCCTGTTCCCCGCTGCAGGTCCACACTAGAGAGCATATGAATTTTGACTCATCACAGTGAGGAGTTTGTCTCCTTTCATGCATGGTAAGCACAGTTTGGCTGCTTTGTAACCCCATCCCAACCCCTCAAAAACAAATAAAAGTCTAGTTCTAGGCAGACACCAAGCCAGAGAAACTGCAGCCCCAACCCAAAAGCTTTGGAAAATTTTACTTGAGAAAGAGGATTACAACTGAAACAATCATTAACACAGTGGACAGACTGTTGCTACCACTACATTACAGCTACATCTTCCTGCAGAAGTGCAGGACCTCAGGCTGCTTTAAGGTGAGAAGTGATGACATGCTGGTAGCCATCCTACTGCTTAAGAATTAGGCTGTAAGGAGGGATCTGTCAATAAAAAGACACCATGTGCACCTAGAAGGCTGTAAAAGGAAACTACATCAGGAAAAAAGGCCATTGTACTTTCACAAGGAAAGATTACCATTTGCCTTTGCAGCATTTGCAAAGAAAACCTGCACATAGCCGAGCGGTGCTGTGTTACTCTCCAGAACTGCAGAGGAACTACTGCAAACTCAGAGAGGACTGAGGCGGCTGAGAGTGGAAAGTGGTAGCATGCAAACTTCTAGTTTGAAGATCAAAGCTGCCTTTAAGTTAAGAGTATGCAGAAAACCTATCAACCCTCATTAAAAAAAAAACAAAAACAAAAACAAAGTTATAACTTAAGTGGGCAATAACTTTCCAGAGCATTGAAACTTTCCTATCCAAATCAGCATTTTCTGCCAATAAATTTGCAACAGTTGCTTGAAAAAATGGGCATTATATTGGAAGTGTTGACACATTATTAACCAGAGTAATAACTATGGCTGTTAAGCCAATGTATTTTGCTTGGGTAAGGGCCTGCTGTTAAGGATCAAGTGCATTTTATTTTAATCAAATACAGTTGAAACACAATGATCAATATCAGAAAGGAGGAAGAGAGAAAAGGAGAGGAAAGAGGAGTGGAGAAGAGAAGAAGGGAGAGAGAGCAGGGAAAGAAAGGGGAAACAAGAAAAAGAGAAAGGTCTCAACTATCTCATGACTATGAAATATTCCTAGGCTTACCTCAGGATACAACATCTCTCAACAAAATCACTTAGAACAGTTGATTAATACTGAGACTGAACAATAGGTCATATTTACAGTATCATAACAGATTCTGTATCCTTGATTTTCATCTATCAAAGCTTTTTAGCACTCCAAGTACTGTTAATCAGAGCAGCTTTCCCACTCCACTGTAAGCCTTCTTACCTGCTGCTACAGCTCTGAAGAGCTTCTTGTCCAAAATTCCCCCCAGTCCTCCTTAAGGAAACTTTCACAAACCATTTTTCCAACTGACTTGCAGCCCAGGGGCCTCATGCCCCTTTACTTCTAATTTGTCCCCATTTTCTTGGTCTTTGTTCATTTAGTTATTTGTGGCAAAGTAATTTAAATTATCGGTTGTGTGCTACATGACTTTAACATGCTCTTTGCTCCTCTTCAGTCATCTCTCAATATGAACTTCCCTTTAAGGCACGTCCAGAACACAAACATAAGTATCTTCTTTTATTAAGCCTGTCATCTGAGTAACAGTAATATATGCATTGAGAAAAAAAACCAACCAAACAAACAAACCCAAAAAAGGCAGAAAAGAGTTTAGCATCTTAGCTTTCATTTACCTTCATACTCTGCTTTCTTTGTCGCTTCCAAGTTTCTCCATTCAGTTCCTACAAGCCTGCTGAGCTCTCCAAAGGAGTAATCTGGGTGCTGAGCTTTAATCACAGCTCTCATCTCGCTGCTAAATAAGATGTACCCACTCATGTTGATCTTCCTTTTTGATCCCTCCTTCTTGGTGCTGCCTTTAACAGACTTGGGAGTGGACTGTGAGAAAAAGCAGTTATGACCACAAATGTACAAAGGAGAAGCTTCTCAACATACAAAATTCAAAGCTGTAAGAAAGAGCATTTTAAAATATTCCTGCATTTCTTTTGAACGTATTTGCACAGGGACCATTCAACCTTAGAGGCCCCAAAGAGAGACTGCATTTACTGATGCATGGCAGGAGCTTATGCACACATTTATGAAAAGTATATAGGAAAAAACCAAAACAAACAAAAAGAGGAAAGAAAATCACCGTGTTCTGATGATTTTCAACCCTTTCACACATAATGCCACCTTTATAACGAAGACTTAAAAAATTCTCAGTAAGACAACGCACAATGCTTATTACTAGCTAAAATCATCCCAAACTGAATGAGGGGACTCAGAAAGGCTGATAAGCAAATAAGTGACTATTTGGAAGGCCAGAACAGAATAAAATTAATTGTGTTATGTCACAGATTTCATCCATTATGCTTTTCAGAAATATTGCCAACACAATTTGAGTGAAAACATTTTATTCGCCATTGCACATTACAGGGAAATGCTTCCCCGTTTCCTCCTCAGCCTTTGCAAACCCTACCCTCCCTGGCTCCATCTTCTACAGTTCTCAACCCTCAATGCTCTCTATTTTGCCTGCCAGACTTTCCATTCTCTCTAGTGTCCACTTCTCATTACATAAGTAGCCATTTCTCCCCGGAAACCCCAAAGCCCAAAGGCCCCCAAAGCAGGTTCACAACACATTCCTTTGCTGATGGGTAATAAAAATTCTGCTCCTTTGCTTTTCCTACCACAGATGCCCCTGTTGACAGCTCCTTGATGTTTTCAGACATCAAAAAAATGTAACCAATTCTGACAACTGCTGAGATATCACAGCTGGAACTCCCTTTTTGAAGGCTCCTTTCACTTCTATTTGTCACAGGAGGTCATAATTTACCCATACTCTGGTCAGTAAGGCCCACAGATGTATCACCATACCAAAACCCTCAAAAGGCCCTTCTCATATCCTGAACATCACAAATTTCTCACATCTTAAAACGTGCAATTGTTTCCAAATACTTGGTGAGGAGAAAAAGAATTATCTGCAACTGCTTTCCCCTTATGCTGAAATTCTGGCCATGTTACTTACTCCTCCTACTTGCCAAATTGATCCCACAGTTTGGCACTCTCCTTTCAGCTGAAAACACAGCTCCAGCAACACCATGATGCTTAAAAAGTCTTGCTCATCAATTTAAGCCAGGCACTGGATAAACTGAGGCATACTTGTACGTTATTAATTTTCAAATGGGAATCCACCCGTAATGTCTTTGTTAAGAACCTAAAGAAACTTTGTCTTTCTGGGAGGAAGTTTGTCTCTAAGATGGAGGAAGTGAAGAAAACTAGACACAGGTTCTGGGCTGAGACACAGGGCATGTACAAGCCATCCTGGCTTCTCAGGCAAGCCCACACTGGCAGATGGAGAGTTCTCAATTCACAAACAGGAAAAACTAATTATATATTTGGCCTCTTACACATCTGCACTTCAATAGCTACAAGTTTATAATCTGTTTTTGCCTTTATAGTGCTTGCAATAGTTTTGGCAACAGTAATGTAATGTAAAAGCCTATCCAACAGTTTGGAAGGGCAAACAGGACTTTGAGAAACTGTAATAGTTCTGAATTCCATTTTTATGTTCTCTGTTCTTATACATTTCCAATACAAACAATTTTAGATTAACAGAATCTTTTTCATTTGAATCAGATAACTGCATATTTAGTTTTAGATGTGTTAAGAGAAGAAATAATCCAGGACTCCTTTTGTGTCTCTTCTCAGCCATATTGCTCAAGTCAAAAAGCAAGTAGCACATCTTTTCCTCTTTTAGTTCTGACTCGATTCACAGCAAACTGCGGCAGGACAGCATTATCCACCTATTTGCCAAGCCCAACAACACCACCTATTCACTTGTTTTGACTCCTTTTATCCTCTAGTGTAGTAAGAGTTTGTTATCGGGAAAAAAAATAAATTAGAAGTTCTCGGGTTTAATAGTTGTTAAATAAAATCTCATACATTCTAAGAGAACATGAAGCAAACACATGTCTTTTACCCAGGAGCTCTGTTTAAAATGACACTTTTCACTTGGGACAGTGAAAGAAGAATTTTATTTCTGTGTTATATGTTAGTTATCTCTCCACTAGAGTTAAATTATGCTCTGAATGCCAGCCCAGACCCAACATGCCTTTACTTTCCAAATCACCAGTGTAAGGAATCTGCTATGGCACTTGTGTATCATCACTCACTTCTTAGCATGCACTGCTATTGCTGCCTTTCAGTTTTCCTTATCTGTTGGCGTTCTTTTGGTTATTGGGTTGGCTTTTTTTCCATTTCAATTTGTAGGCTTCAGAGTTCACACCAGTCTAAAGGAATACACACATATGTTGGATATATCCATCGAGCCTGACTTCTCACCAGTTGTCCTAAAAGCTCTGCAAGACTGTCCCATTACAATTAAAAAAATGGAAAAGAATGCAACTATCAACCTGGCTTTTTAAAGAGATATTATATATTAGTATTTAAATAAAACTTCTCAAGGGGATCTGAACAAAACACAGCTATGTAGGAAAGATGGAAAAGTAAATGAGATCAAACGACAGCAAATGCTGCAGAAGGCAGTTTGAGGACATCTTTAATGTCCAATGATCCCTATTTAAACTGCTTTCTGCAGCTGCCATGCTTAACAATGGTAATATTTTGATTTATGAAAAGTTACTTTCCGCTTCCTAAAGTGTTACATTAGTTGGTTAATGCTGGTAACATGCTTTCTATTTGTAATACTCTGCAAGAGTTTTCATGCTATTTAAGAAATTCAGCACGTTAAAATAAGAGCGGCAAGGCAACCATGCACAGAAAGATGCATTTGGTGGCCTGCCCATGGCAAAAATCACAATCAAACCAAGATAAAGCTTTCAATTTCATCAACTCTTTTTCGTGACAGTTATTTCTATCCAGGGGTCACATCATTTCCTCAACTACCGATGAGATTGTCACCTCGCAGTCATCATAATGCAGCAGAAATCCATATTGCTGGTACAGAAGTGTCTGAAACTCCCTCGTGTTCCCAGCAGGTAATTTCCATTCCCTCCTTAATGCTGGCATTAGCTTGAACGTGGCAATGTGATGAGACAGATAAAGGGTTTAATCCAGTTGCACACAAACTTTTTTTGGTTAGGTTAATTTCCAGTTAAAGCAGTTCATCAGCCTGCTTCAATGCTCAGTTAAACAAATACCAGGGCTTGTGTAAGAAACACGGCAAGAGAGGGAAGGGAATTCCCATTTAAGTAGCAGCCACGACTCATGCTGCATTCAAGTGACATATAACCTCACACAATTCATCTTTTACTTCCTATCTATTTATCAGCAAACTAATACTAAGGCTTCCAGAACATCTAGTTCTTGTAACTTTTTTACCAAGTTCTTATTTCCAAATAAGAATGGTAATCATTACTAAAAAAATGGTATTTTAAATTTTTTCTTTCTCTTTGAGGATGATGCACAGCATTCTCTAAACATGTAACAAAACTGTAACACACAAAATCCTAGCTTTTTAAAAATTTAAGGAAAAACTTAAAAATAGATGTTAGGTAAATTGAAAATTACTATTAAACCCTTACATCCCAACTTTATATTTAATATAAGGACCTGGTATTTCTGACCAAGTGTCATAGAAAACCTACTAATTAGAAATAACATTAACATATCATACAAAAATGTACCCTAGGTTTTCCTCAGATGAATGCTTTAAAAAGATTTTAATGGACTTCAACATTATCACCTGGGTATCATATTGGATATGCCAAAACTGTTCAGTGTAAGCTATTCCATAGACTTGCAAACAGAAGTATAAATCTCTTCTGTGTATATTATAAAATGTTACTGTTTCTTTGTTTATGTGTGTTGGGGTAAGAATGTGAAATGTAAAGGTTGAAAGGTTTCTCAAGGCAGATCCTTACCTGTGGTGGAGTATAAGGCATTATATCCAATTCACTTGCTAATGGGGTCTGAAGCTGAGGCATAGAAGGCGTTTCGGTCATATCACCCTCCTCTTCTCCCATCTCTTCCATATCCTCATCACCTCCCTCCAACTCAGCAAATTTTGCTTCTAGCTGCTGAATCTTCTTTTCCAGTAGTGGAGATGGTTCTTTCTGAGGAACTATCGGTTTTCTGAAAGGTGGAGGAGGAAGACAAAAAACAGTTGAGAATACTTTTAGAGAAGATAGCATATATTTTTGAAGAGAAAACCAATTTTTCTTCCTTTATCACTGAACATGGAAACAGTGGTGATTCAGGCTGCATCTGTGCTTCCTTTCGGATCACTGAACAGAATCATTCAGTGTCTATGGCCAGTGTTTCACTTCAGTCACTCATTCAAGGGATTATTTTAAATTATTTTTTTATGAGTTAGGAGACAATTTAAATGCAGCAAATACTTCATTTCTGCAATGGAAGGCAGTTCACACCATACCTTGGATTTTCAGACTTAAGTTAGAACTTAATATTTTCATTAATATCAATATTCACAAAGTGGAAAGCTATCTATTACCCATAATGTGGACTGAAGCATTTTAATGACATGCAAGAGAATTTACCAATCTGATAATGTAATGGCTTTTCCTGAAGTCAGGAGAAGAAAAAGAAAACATCCATTGATATTAAGACCATGGAAAGACCAATGTTTTCTGAAAATTATTCCTAAAAGTGTGATTAGTCAAAATTCATAGGGACTTAATTCCTTATTTTGCTTTTTTTTTCACATGTAGCTTTGCTTATTAAACTGTCTTTATCTTGACCCAGGAGTTCTATTTCCTTTTGCCCTTCCAACTCTCTTCCCCCATTCCGCTGCAGGGGAGCGAGCAAGTGGCTGGGTGGGGGTTTTAGCTGCCAACCACAGTCAGTCCACCACCACACAGAAGAGTTCTCAGATGATCCCCTCATTCCCATCACATTTTTACCTAAAATAGTATATTTCATCATCTACAACTTTTGCAGAGAGTGAAAATCTCTTTAGCCCTTTAAATTTCTTCATTTGCTTGTCACTTTCATTGTAGCGGCTCTCACAAAGGAAAACATCATTTTCAGAGATTTCTGTTGGCCTGCAGGAGAGGAAGTCTTTGAACGACAGAACCACGCACTTCCCTGCAGAAATAAAAGAGCTGGGTAAGAAGGCAGCCACACCTGTAGAGATTTTACAAAAAAAATGTGGAAACTCAAATTTTTGACAGACTTGTAAATCTGGAAGATTACCAGGTTTTGGTGCAACTACGGAAAATACACCAATCGATATCCCTACTAAATAATGCCACTCACAAGAAACTTAAAACTTAATGCAGCTTTTGGATTTTTTTTTTTTAAAGAATAAGAAAACCTGTGAAACAGCAAAGCCCCATAATCACTAGTCAGTTAACTATATTTAGCATGACATCATAACTACTAAACAAAGTACACAGTCATCATCTTATTCAACAAATCAAAATTCAACCTCATTCTGGACCAACTTTCAGGTAAAACATACCAGAACAATTACATTAATAAGCTAGAATTAATGGAGTTTTCTGTTCTCTAGTTGCAGATGACATTCACTTTGATAAGACACATGTAATTGTCTTATTGTAAGAAAGCTTCTGTATAGTGAACATTCTCACTACAGGGCCTAAAGGCAGGAATGCATATTAGAAATGGACCAAATAATCTCTACTCCTCCACTCAATATGAAAAAAGTCATACTTGGAATCAAGCCTACACATAGCTATAAATCACTTCAGAGTGTACAGGAAAAGAGTGTCCATTGGATTGAAAGTTGTTAATAATTACCCAAAATGCAAGTCATTGGACAGGTCTCTTCCAAGTTACTCAAAAACACTTCCTTCTTGTAGAACATTTTAGTTGGTTCATGTTCAGTTTCTTCGGGATGTATGAAGATTGGACCAAAGAAATATGCAGCACCATCTCGCACCCACATCTTTTCGATTCTGGAAAGGAAACCAAAGCACTGACATAAATGAAAGGCCATCCCTCCTAAATGAGACAGCTAGATGCATTAGGTTGCTCAGGAAGACCACCAGTAAAAAATGAGTACCAAAGAATAGCCTATTCCAACTGTACAATCGTGTCACCTTTTTATTAGGCAGCTGAACTTCTACCTCAGTCTTTAAAAGCATGGAACATTCAACTTCATTCAAAAGATTTTTTTTCCCCATCCTCTTTTCTACTTTTTGTAACAAGCTCATCTTTTGACCAAGTTGTTTTTACAGGAATGAACTGCAAATAAAAAAGTCACACCTACCTTCCTACTCGAGGTCGCACTAACCCATGTGATTTTATGAAGACACAATCTCCAACCTTAAGCCACATATCATTGTAGCAGAGCTGTTCAAAATAATGGCAACCAGGTTCTCCATTGGACATTTCTACCGGAACATCTTCTTTGTCCTGCAGAAGAATGTGGGGTTAGAAACTTGTGGAAGAAACAAAACCGAACCAATAAATAAAAAGATAACAGGTGCTAGTAACTGATTCGCTCTATCTTCACCTTACCAAAAAAAGGTAAACATTAAACAGAGTTGTACATGCAGAAACAAGGGGCCTTGAAATTTAAAAACTAAATGGCAAATCCAAAGATATCCTCAGTTTATGTTGCAAGCTTTATTTCACAAAACTGTAGCTTTGCCAGAATGGTAATTTACAGGTCCTTTTTTTGTTCTACTGCTTCAAAGTAAGCTGGCCAAGCTAAGCCACATCAGTTTATTTTGATGGTTTGCTTTAAAACACAATAACATGCCTTAGAGGCAAGAATTGAGTATATGGCCACGTTAACATACAGAGAAATTTAATGATTGAACTCTGATATACAATAATAGGAACACTTCATCTATTGCTTGCAAATTTCCCTATTTAATTTCTTACTTTTTAGTCAAAACTCACATTGTGCCTCATTTGACCTTTTAGTCAAGGATTTCCAAAAGCCCATGTAAACACAGGCTATTTCCCCAAGGGGTGGAAGGAAAAGACCCTACAAGTTTTCATTCTCTCAGTAGAAATAATTCTTTCTTTTCTTATCATGTGAAAAATACAATAATATACACCAAGTAGCTAATTAAAGCTGACAATGACTGTGCTGGGTAGTCCGCTCTGAGGTTCTATTAGACAACTCAGTGTAAAGTGAATTTATTTTATGACTCAAAGTTTAGTTTTTATGGTTCTAAATTTATTTTAGGCAAATGTAATAAATTTTATTTTAATTAATTAACTTAAATTGAGTAAATTAATTAAAATAAATTGCATTCAATTAAATTTAATACTTTTTTTTTAATACACTAAATACTATGAAGTATTTCACCTAGTATGTTGGACAGAAATATTCTTGCACATTTTGACAATAAAACACTATCAACTATAAATAGGCCACAAAACTCCAAAATATTGTGCACTGCTTACAGCTGCTTAGCTACTGACTAGTTTACTGAAATACTACATCATAAAGCACACCAGCATTGCCATGAACTAAAATTAGAGTTTTAGTTCTACTGATTCTTAGGCTTAAGGGAAGCTTCACAGTACAAGTATAATCTTCTTTTCTGAAGCAGTAAAAAATCCACAAAAACCACAACCAAGAAAGCCTTTGTAGAATCTAGCAAGTATGTTCACAGTTTATTTTGTTTAGTCTATTTATATTTTGTTTGCATTTATTTACAAATTTGTATAACAATGTATAAAAGAAACATTCGATTTATTCTATTTCATAGTTTCACAGCATCCAGACACAAAGTCTTGAGAGCTCCTATTTTTTTCATTCTTTGTCTGTCAAACACAATTGATGTTCCACTTTTTACCTTTCTTACCTTTTCAAGATGAAGGATACTTTCTCCCACCTTGCTATCCTCCAATGTTTCAGAGTGTTTCTCTTCATCTACTTTGTCTGTATTAGCAAACACAGAAGCAACACGGACCACAGGCAGGGGCACATCTCGTGGGACAAATCTTACAGAGCTTACAGGCATAGTCCACAGTTTAATCTTTTTAAAAGATTTTGTCTTTGCAGAGTAACGTGACTCACAGACATAGACATCCTCATCTCTGAAGTTTTCAGGACACAATTTAAAATATTCCTGCAGATTGAAGAAAAAAATATTAAATATTACAGCAACAGACACATACACCCCACAGACACACAGGGAATTCCCTTTCATGCTTCCTGGCTTTTTCCCTATGTTTCTATCATAAATGCTTTTAGACTAATAAAGGCTTTCTGCTGAATTAATTTCTTCTGGTTTGGTGTCCAAGTTATATTAAAAATTAAAAGCAAACAACAAGAAATCCCACGAGAAGCAGCTAAATTCAGTACAGGTTGTCGTGAGAAAAGTTAGGTTTTATCTGTTTACCAATATGGTGCATTAACAAGTACAAGATCTGCAGCCTACAGCCATCTTCACAAGATTTTCTGAACCTTGACTTTGAGGACATGAGCACCAAGTTTTGGAGTTGTAGGGGGGGAAGTAAGCTCCATGCTCATCAACATGTGGCCATGACACCCATTCATGTACTCAGTAGCTGTAGCACTTTGTTCCAAACAAACACAATACCTTCAGAAAACTGTCTGAGAGAGGGATGTTGCAAACAAGCCAAAAATCCTCAGCACAAGGATGATGCAGAATCAAACTTGAGGCAGAGATGAAAGACTTCATCCTCTTACCAAGTCATTCCAGCTTCCCTCTACCAAATCTAAAGCTACATGCTCTTATGGGAACTTTTAGGAAGTTACCTGCAACTTCTCTACTACATGCTCTGAAAAATCAATTAGCTAATCATCTAATAAGCATATGAATCTACAAATCAACCAGCACCAGGCAACACCATCACTTGGGTGAACAACTTATCTCATGAAGCAGATAAAGAATACGAACAGCACACAGGAGCAAGTCCTGTTTTCTTAACTACTAGTAGAATGCTCAGCTCTTCAAAAAAATAGCAGATAACATATCATTTGCTTAGCAAACTAATCTCAATAGTCTCTCACCTTGACAAACATGACCACACATTTGCCTAAAATTTTGCTAACAGGAACTTTATTGTAATAGTCACTTTTAAAAACTTCCTTCTCCAAGAATTTTCGTGTTGCAAGATGAAATGTTTCATTTGGTCGATAAAACCAACAGCCATAGAGCCATTTCTCTCCTTTAATAAAAAAAAAAATAAAAGAGAAAAATTTGAAATAGCATATTCTTTAGCACATGAATAAGAAAAAAACAACTATAGATTGATTGACTGATTAATCAAAGAGCCATGTAGTTATTTATACTGAGAGTAAATTGTTTTAAACCAGGACAAGATTCCGCCTGAGTGCACCGTGCTTATCTGATACTCTTGCCCTATCTCTAGCTTACACTTACATATCTTCCTTACACTTAAAGAGAAGTACCTGCTACAAACAGAAGACATCACTCATCAGAAAAAAACAAAGTAGTACTCATTATGGTCTGATTTGGCCTAGGAAATGCAAGATTCAGCTCAATTCTGAATTTGCTTCAGATTTCTCAGCACAGAAAAACCCCATGCATTCTTCTGCACCTAAATTACAAGGAGCCCATCCCACTTAGAAGAGCCTGTTCTCTGGATGCTTACCCTTTGAGAGTAGGTAGAGATGAACAAAAAAGTGTATGCTGATCCAAGAACTTTGTATCTGTAATATTCTTTGGAACAGAGCAACACAGAAACAAGAAAAATACTCACCAGTCCATACATACTTCTATAAATAAAATAAATAGCATCCACACAGAAAAAGCTCAGATTGGAAGTTACAATGTTTCACCCTGTTGCTTTCCTATAGCAGAGGCATCCTTACCAGCTGAATCTTCCCACAGCCTCTCAATACAGACTATGTGAGGTTGCAAGTTGGCTTCAGCAGGCTCCACGTACACATAATCTCCTACATGGTACATGCTGTTCTTGAAGCTGCAATCCTGACTGTAGGTCCGATGCAAGCTTGACAGCCCAGCTGATCCAGAAGAATCTTCACTCTTTTCAGCTTCTTATTTCAAGAAGAGAAAACCAGATGTTAGTAACGGACGTTTCCACGTTAGCCAAGATCACTGACAGGAATGCCCTCACCCTTTGCTGAGTGCACAAGTGCTGCATGCAGAAATGCCACCTAATACCTGATGCATCCCTCTGTCACTGACTTCCAGCATGAAGGAAGGGTTTAAGTGTGTTTTGGGCTGCTAGCCTTTCTGCTGCTCCTGGTGTTGAAGGTCAGGTTTCCTTTCTTCAGCTGAGTTTTAAGCCCTCCCAGTGAGTGAAGCACTGAACAACAGCACTGCTTTTAAAAAAATTCAGAAAGGCACATTTTGCTTTCTTTGGGGTTTTTAGCTCTCAAAGGAAGACAAAAAAAAAAGGGCATCACAGCTGTTATCCCCTTATAATACTGAGCCTGATTGGAGAAATCAGACTTTAATGCTGCTGACATCAGTGCTATGTGGGAAGATGAACCATTTTAGAAAGACAAAGAGCTAACAGCTCTGTTCCCATCTGTCAAAAGGAGCAATTAGAGAACTTACTAATTCCCCTAGACATGCTCCACAACAATGATATGGATAGTAACTGCCAGGACCTGCACAGTAGGTTTCCTGCCTTACAAAAAAGTGCAAGCCCATTTCTTCACCCTTACAGTAGCCATGTAGAAAAACACAAAAGGCTTATTTAAATGCTATTGCTTTAGCAGTGATAAAGTATGATCACAGACAACAGCATCAGCACATCAAGAAACCAGTATTTGTCAAAATGGAAACAACTAAAAGATCAACTGGACAGTAATTGTCAAGTTTATTATCAACAGAAAGCTATAGTAAAAAAATTACTTTTTTTCTAATATTCTTCAAGTTACTACTGGTATCCCAGTGTGTTTCAATTAATGAATTTACATCTCTTTGCAGCCATCTGGCTTCGCTGATAAGGATCAAAATAAAATAAATCTCACAACTTCAAACCACAAGACCCTTAGTGGACAATCAGACCATTATGGTCCCTTCAGAAGGCAAAGCTGCAGCAATAGTAGAGCATACATCACATGCATAGGTACTTTTTTCAATTAAATGTATTTGAAACTAATGAAAAGAAAGTAGCTACCTCTTTTCTCCTCCTCTCTTTTGAGCTTATCCTCCTCTATTTCTTTGGGTAGCTTTTCCTTCTTTTCCTTCTCTACATCATTGTGAAGATGCTTGGTGGTATAGCTGAGCGCAGGTGACAAAAGAATCTCTCCATTCTTACAAAGTTCATCTCGAATTTTAATGAAGAACTGCTGAAGTTCGACTGCATCCTCATAAATCTCTGAATCAGTCCTGTACAAAAATATGTACAACAGGACAGAAAGATGATTTGTGCATAGTCAAATCAATCACCATACACAGTGAAAAGCTAAAGCTTCACTCTACCAATAGATTTCTCCGCTTACTCCTAATAAGCAGCAGCAGATACTGACGAGTGATGCTCCACCTGCTGCTCTGTTGTCAGTTTGTGTTACAGTTTACCCAAAACAGTATTTTTATATACAGCAGACCTTGGAACACCAGAAAAATCAAAGGCAACCAGTTGCTACCAAAACACTAGACCTCTACAATCTGTTAAACTCTGAAAACTTAAAGTAATAACAGTATTATCAACAAAGCTGACTTATTTTAATTTCCCATACTCTTCTTAGTAGATGTTTTAATATCATTTTTACCTTCTCTCCTTCAAAGTCAAGACCTTATGTGCACATGCTCAAGTGCCCTACCTAATTCAATGAAAACACTGCAAGAAGTTGCAAGTGTTTATAGTTTTTGCACAGTATTACCGTAACTCACAGGACCGTGATTGCTCCAAAAGAGTTATCCACTAGTCAAGCAGTTATTAAACAGCTTCTCATCAATTTTTTTTATTTTTAATCTGAAAGTTAGCACAAATCTGGTTTTCACACAGTGTGGCTTTGGAAGATTAATGTCAAAATTAGCTTATGGCAGAAACCTAACTTCTGCCTGGCTTTTAAATGAAAGCATATATTCCACTGAAGATGTGATAGAGCTTCTGACATTTAGTTTTCAAACACCCATATTAAGGAAAGCAAACACCTTAATAAAACTTCAGCCTTTGTCCAACATTAACATGCAAAACTCATGATAAGACAAAGGACACCCAAAAAATACGGCTTTGCTCACCTGTTCATTCTCCTTGCCCTCTCCAGTACCTCAAACATATTCTCCTGGAACAAGTCCAATCTTCTATAGCGATTATTTTCAACATTTTTTCGGATAATATCAAAAGTCAGAGGAGGTTTATTTGGGAAGTTGGGATCAACAGCAGGAATCTCAGCTAAGGAGTCACTGTAGCATCTGCCCTCATCATCCTGATGGCTCATAACAGATACGAAAAGGTTATGGATAAGTTCCTGAATTAGCAAAGTGACATTGGGCACATGAGAATCCTCATCTCCTTCTATTTCTCTCCGAGTTTCAAGCAAAACTTTATGCAGGACCAGGGCATCTTTATAAATCAAAGATTCTGGCTCGTTATATGTGCAAGCGTTGTTGAACATCATTACGAAGTCCTCTACCATGGAATCAATATCCTGGTATTTATTTGCCATCATGTGACTTCTAATCTTTTCCATGTCAACAGGCTTTTTAATGGTTACATAATAGTCAGGGAGTTCAGACCGAGATGGCAGCCTCAAAAAGATGGCACTCAGGCGCCTGCCTCGTTTATCCGTGTAATTCTTAACTGCTTCATATACCTCATTCAGTTTCTGTTGCATTGGAGTCATGTATTTTGATTTTTTAGGAGAAATTCCACTTTTTCTACCTAAGCAGACAAAAAGAAAAAAAAAACCAAACCAACAACACATAAAAAAACCAGTTCTTGCACACTTCTTTGTCCATCTCCTTTCCATTGCAGAATTGCTTACTGAAGAACTACTTTATGATATGAACAGAAGACTCTCAACATGGAGCCCATTCCAAATCACTGTATCCTTTATTTTTCATATTTGTTTTTTTAAATATTATTTTGGGCAAACATGCTACTACATGGAAGGTCTCTTAAGCATGAAAAACATTTTTTTCTATATTATTAATACATCTCTAAATTAAATTACCAGTTCTACATTAATTTCTCTCCACTGCCAATAAAAATCCACTCGAGAGTTTTTGCTATCACTAAAATTTATCAGATTCCTTTATGTCAGGTTTATACCAAATTAGAGAGGTTTATCACAGGTAAAATGTGAAATAAGGCCTTCCACGGGATTATCAATCAGATTAGCTTTTTGATTCATTCAGGATCTCTGCTGCTGTACTGCATAGTCTCTGCCTGTGAATTCTCTATTCCCTGTACCTTACTGAAGAGCTGAGCATTTCTATTTTCAAGAGGGCTGTGTGCAGTTATTTTCTTTAAGCCTTTCTGTGTAATTTTACCCTCCTCAGTTCAATTCTGAACACATACTAAGGGGATATAAGATTTGAGTAGTAGCAAATCTAGTTTGTAAAGGCAACAGTTCTAGGAACAGACAGGGTTGGAAATTTTGCTTCTGTGTTCCTCACGTCTTTCAACAATCTTCTAAAAAAAGCTCACATTTATCGTTCTGTAGAAATCTCAGATATTTGACCAGGGAAAACAAAAGCTTTATGCAGTCTGAGGAGCACCTTGTAAGCAATTCCAGTAACACACATTAAGTGGGATAATGAAGTGTCACTGAGCACATAATGCAGCATCTAATATTTGGATAACACTGCATGACTAAGTGCCAGTCATTCCAACCACTCGTGTTTTTTCTTCATTATAAGTTACTTTTCTTAGAAAATACTACATGCAACATCTAAATTCTACTGTATGCGCATACAAACACACCTTTGCTGTCAAGATTTTGAAAATAAAATTCTATTTTGCATATGTCAGTGTAAATTTGCAGATCATGTCTTCTAGTCTAAAAGGAAGATCTGTTCATCTGTATTGTTGGGTTTTTGTTTAGTGTTGAAATGAGACACAGCAATGTATGAGGTTGCCTTACTTAGCTTTAGTTTAGGGGATGCAACATCATCATCTTCAGCTAAGGGTCCCAGTTCTTTTCTTTTTTCTTTAAGGATCTTTTCCAGCATATGGGCATCATTGTATACCTATTAATCAGTAAAGTAGTCAAAAAGCAAAACAAAACAAGGTTTATTGTGTTTAGACTAGTTTAGAACTAGCCTCCGAGAAAAAGTTAAATGTTAGTTTGAAAAAGCTGAATGCAAAACCAAGTACTCAATTAAAAAGAAGGGCTTATTTCTCAGATGTACACCTTTAATAGACTTCTGCAAGTAAGCAGAATTGATGAACATCTAAATCAGGTAGATACGAAACTTTAATAAATTATCCAATTAATTTGCATTGCTATTACAAAAGACTACTAAATGGCAAGGTGCAGTTGTCTTACCAAGTTTCTCATCAAAAAGTTCTGCTAAGCAATGAAAGATCTCTTGAACTACTGCAACTTCACCAAGGTACAAAGGACTAGAACAGTCCTCCTGGGTCTTCAAATCCAACCTCATTGAATGCAACCTCATCATAAAGTTCTGTACGGTAGCTGTTCAAGTTCTTCATTAGAAATAGATGGAGGTTTCTTACCACCATTCTGTTCCTCAACATATTTGCTGTCCGAGAAACATCACAATATAGAAATACTCTACAATATATTCGTAAATGAAAAGCATGCTCCCTTCAGAATTGCTAGGCTAAACAAATCATGTCTTCTAGTCTGATCTCTCACACTCTCTACTTCCATGAAAACAGAGCTGGTTTTTTTCCAAGACGTCCATTCTCAGAGGTTCTGAGCACCAAATCACATGCTGATGGCAGTTTAATATGCAAATACCTTCAGGTGATTAACTGAGGGTGAATAATGTGAATCTAGTAACTAGTTTTATTTTTTTTAAATATACTAGGAAACATTCAGCTGACATTCTTTGTAGGGGAGGAACTGATTTAGCTATCGGAAATAAGTCTAACCTTCACAAAGGAACGTGTTGCCTTTCATGTTTATACAACTATAGATGAAGACAGATTTTAAAACATGAGCACAAAGAAGAAGTCATATTTCTATTTTAGTTCAATAAACAATGTAACAGTCAAAGCTAAACCATCTAAGCTTACATAGCTTTTATGTCTGCAAAGAAGCAGAGCAGTAAGAGTGACTGTGGAATCAAAACAGTACCTGGGAGCCTTCCTCATTATAATGCCTTGCATTTCGGAACATGAGCTTCATGTCTTCAATCATGGCTTCTTCCCCTATGTACTTGTCATTGCGGATGTTGTGTTCTATCATTTTCAAGTCCATTGGCTCTAAGATTATTTTATAATAGTCTGGATAGTCCTTTTTGGATGGCTTAACCATAAACAGATCACAGAGCCGTCTGCCCGTGCCGGGTTCTCGAGCTTCCAGAACTGCATTGTACAAGATCTTCATTCGTTGTTTTCGTATATTCTTTTTACTGTTAGGTTAAGGAGAAAAGCAAAAAGGAAAAGAATAAATGTCAGGCGCTCTTTTCCCCACTTCCAACACTAGTATCAAAATGACATTATCCTCCTCCATGAACTGCAAAGATGATCAAGGGACTTGAGCACCTCCCCTATGAAGAAAGACTGAGAGAACTGGGGCTGTTTAGTCTTGAGAGGAGAAGACAGAGGGGATCTTATTAATGTCTATAAATATCTGAGGGGTGGGTGTCAAATGGAAGGAGCCAACCTCTTTGCTGTGGTGCCCAGTAATAGGACAAAGAATGATGGGTATAAACTTGAGCATAGAAGGTTCCACCTCAACATCAGGAGAAACTTCTTTACTGTGAGGGTGACAGAGCACTGGAACAGGCTGACCAGAGAGGTTGTGGAGTCTCCTTCTCTGGAGACTTTCAAAACCTGTCTGGATGTGTTCCTGTGTGGCCTGCCCCAGGGGATCCTGCTTTTGGCAGGGGGGTTGGATTTGATCTCTAGAGGTCCCTTTCAACCCCTAACATTCTATGATTCTATGAAAGAACCATGTCCACCCAAACACACATACAACAGTGTACTAGAAACTTAGCTCCATTTGCAAATAATGGCAGCATCATAAGAAGCAGTCTGCTAAACAATCAGGAAACCAGCTTATGATTTTTCTCTCATTCACCTAATAAAACAAATAACTAGTTTTCAAAAGTGCAAAGAACAAAAGGAGCTCTAAGCACTTCCCAGCTGCAGAGAAAACAGACCAGTCAGGACTAGACATCTGAATGCAAGACCTCAAGATCTAGTGCGAACAAAGAAAAACCCCTCAGCCAGGATCTCAGCTGAATATAGAATATCAAAGACTTGAGCTATTTATCTCAGAGCAGTCCTGTATCTTCTTCAGTACAAGATACAAGGAAATAAAGATATCAAGAATGTAGTAGAAAGAAGGGTCTGAATTGCTTAAATACCTGTCAACCACTGTCAAATAAAGTTAAAAGCCATTAAATGTGATAAAATTCAAAAGGTATTTTCTACAGGTTAAACACTTTTTTTTCTGCTCCATCTCCACTGCTGGAAACAGCTAGTGGTTCACAGTAGCAGATAAGCAATGCCAGAACAGAGACATGCTTCTGAATTCCACATTTTAACATTTCCAAGTTTTACTGTTTAGTTCAATGAAAGGGACATTCAAACAACTTTCTTCTGTGTCACTACTATTTTCCCAATGGGATAAACATTTCCTGGGCTATTAGTTTCCCTTTTCAGCAACATTTTGGAATTCCTCTCAGTGCTTCACTTCTGCCATCAGCAGCATTTACAGTCTTCTTTTACTTCCTATCATTCAGCAAGTGAAACTGATAGAAAGTATTGAACTGACAACATCAAAAGCATTTTCAGTTTCTCTTCAGGCATGAAAAAAAGATACAGTTAGTTTGATTTCCCTTACCTGTGAACACAACATTTTCTCTTTTAGTGTTCTTAGATGACAAGGCCTGACATTTTTTTTTTTCTTTTAAATATTTTGGTATTCTCTTGTTCAAGGTGATCAAAAGCAACATAGGGTTAAAAGGACACTGATGACAGTTTGACTTGCTTGATTAGCTTAGCACTTTTCTTTGAATCTGAAGATCACAAACCCAGCAATTTTGGCAATTTGTTCCTTCCTGATCTTCATTTGATACTGTGGTCTGTCTTACCATTCCACTACATTTCTTCTTCCTAGTGTTGCTAGACTGTCCCACAACCTAAATCCACGTTAACATCTGCTCTCTGCAGGTATTTTTTATGAGTGTTTATTATTGCACTTTCTTGATTGCTCTTAAGTGACACTTTGCTGATGCTCTGTTTCATTCCCTTCCTCCCCCTGTAACTGATGTTACTTTGACAAAACAAAGAACTAAAAATACAGGAAGCTGATGGTTATAAGCCACACCAAAGAAAGATGCTGAATTACTATTTTACACTAGCGGTTGCTACTATTACAATAATAGCGTCAGAAGTTGGAATTTATTTCAAATGATATCATGAGGTAGACTAGGAAAAAACAACATTTAATGAGGTTAAGTGTCAGAATTATAAATCCTTACACAAATGTTGAAAACTGTAGCTTCATATTCTCTTTAACAAATAAAAGATGCAGCAATGTCATGGTCTGCAGAACTACAGAAGTGCACATACCTTTTCCTTTTTGAGCTTCCAGTATCAGATGTAGCAGAAGAAATCATACTGTCCCCATCCTCAATGTCATCTCTTCTAGCAAGCTCCTTCTTCTTTGCCTGCAAAAAGAAAAAATCCCTGAAGCCAAACTCACTGTTGGACATTCCAAAATAGTGTTAAATATCAGAATAGAACAGATAAAGAAAACACAAGATAAAGAAACACAAAAAAGATACAACTACGGGTTCTGAAACTAAATCACAATCAAAATATATCCAGTGACTTATTTAATATAAGCTGGCCAACATAAAACAGCAGCATAATTCTTTTTACCTGTCATAAAAAATTTTGAGGAATTAATTTGAAAACAATACCATTTCAGACTGCAGGACTTAGCTGCAACACTTCATGCAATTATCTGCAGACCCCACATCATCAATTTTCTCACAACTTAATTGTGTTAATAGTCACAGCGAGGAGTAAAAGTGACCAAAAGAAATCACAGAAGGCAGTAGGTCTACTGAAGAAAAATCACTTTATGATGCTCTTCATTCCCATAATTCCCCTGAAGCAAGAAAATACTACTGCAAATACAGGTCCAGCTAACAAATAATTTTCAAAAATTATTTGTTATGGAGAAAAAATTGCTTGTGAAGTTATATGCTTTTGATCATTCTCCTCCACATACCTGCATAACTTGCTGCATTTTCAGTACTCTTTTATAAATGGCAGAATTGGGAACATTGTAGCGCTTGGCATTTTCAAACATCAAATTCAGATCAGCCTCTAACTGATCTAAAGTTTCATATTCATGGTTCTTCAGTTTGGTTCTGCAGAGAAGAAATACCAATCAGATATTTCACAACTTACACATTGCAAAACATTTCTTTAACATCTTCATTTTCATGATAAATCGATATCCAAAGAGCTCTAATTAGAGGAATGTGTTTTCTTTTTCTGATGCTGTAGTAACATAAAATCAGAGTATCACAGAGTTGTTTCAATTGGAAAAGACCTTCAAGATCATTGGGTCCAACCATCAACCCAAGACTGCTCATCCCACCACTTCCAATTAGCCTCCATTTCTACCTTGTGTAAGTCCAACAACAATGATTTGCATATGTTAAGGAACACGTGGCTGGTATTAAAAAAAGTCAAAACCAAAATAAAAAGCCCATTAAATTCGGGATTATTTTGCCCCAAACCACTAGCATATGATGCATAGGCTCATAAATACTAAGAATGTAAACACTGAGTTTACTTCAAGCTTTTGCCACTGTCTGGTAACAAACACTACAGTCCACTCTACATCATCTCCAGCTAATCTGAACACTCTCTGGTACAGAAAGCAAAATCTATAGAGTAAAATGTATGTAATTAATTCTTGTACCCTGACAAAAGTTTTTACAAGCAATTACAGGACTTCATCACCCAAACATCTAAAGCTAACACATCATTAAGAGAATACTGAAGAAAACACAGAATAGAAGACTGACAAAAAACTTGCATTAAAAACCCAACCGATAAGCTCATACTTCTCAAAACCATCAAAAGTAAGTTTTCATTTTTTTCAAAACAGAATTCTTTACGAACATTCTAATTTTTCAAGGCACATACACTAATTAAGTGTGTAAACAAGCAGTAATTTCTTTGTTTACTGATGTTATTATAGATAAAATATTCAAATTTTCAAAGGATTAATGGAAAACAAAAATAATGTCTAAAGGAAATTCTGCATCTTAGAGAAAGGTAACCAAGTCAGCTAAACTACTTTAGAGATTAAGAGCGTAAAAAGCCACAACAAACTCAAAAAGCAAGTCCTGTGTAGAAATCAATTAAGAAGCAGCACTGGAGAGAAATGCTGAGCAACAGACTTTTTTCTCCCCTTCAACGTAAACAGCATCAGTATCATTTGTTTCCAAGTGACAACTCGTACTGACAGATTTGCAGAATTAGGCTCTAAGGATCTAATATAAAGTGAAGAATATCACAGTGAAGGATCTAATAATGTGAAGACTGGGTATTAAGTACTTAAGATAAATGTCTAAAATGTCTCAATGCTTTTTACTGATAAAAGCAACTGCTGAAGGACAAGGAATCATGCTTCAGAAATACTAAAAACCAAAATGGGATAAAGTCCTCTCAAGATATACTCTGCAGTTCATCCTCTTGCAAGTAAACAAGTCTGCATGCAATGTTCATGCCTTTCAAATCCTGCCTCACATTTTGTTTAAATATTTGCAGCATGCAGTTTATAAACATACTTGTACAAATCTAGCATGTTTGTTTCCTTCCACAGAACTAAAACAAGTTTTGAGAGACAAGGTACAGCAGTGAGAATAAGAACTGTAGAAGTTTCTAGTCTTCCCATTCATTTACTAAATTAGAATTACACAATTGCAAGTTCACATTTTGATTGCTGTTGTATGTACTTCTGAAAGAGTAACCTAAAGGACTACGTTTTAACTGAAGTACCACTTCTGCAATTCAAACTGGTTTTCCCTACTATCACTAGGTACTACTTCTCTTTATTTGCAGTTGTTCCATGCCCAACTTAAACCTGCCCTGAAAGAATCACTAAAGGTCTAGGATTACTAAAAAACTCATCATCAGTGACTATCCTCCTGAGATATTAAAGCAAATATACAGGTGGTAAGGGTATAGAGTTGTAAGTTCAGAATCTATATAATACTGCCAGATGATACTATAAAATCAAATTTGCTGATTAGTAACATATCTCGATCAATCAAATTCTGCATGTTTAGGTGCCAGTTTTATCAAACTGAGGAAAGGGGAAATTTACCCCCTTTATCCTTTGAAGAGGAACAAATTCAAAGCAAGCTGCAGGTAGAACACGCAAGTAAATAGTGTTTCCTAGGGCATACAATTCTCTTTATTATTATTATTATTAAAAAAAAAAAAAAAAAAAAAAAAAAAACAACAACAAACCAAAAATAGCCCAGTATGATTTCACAACATGAAAA
>JANHGN010012545.1:59990-73508 GCA_024605025.1 Megaceryle maxima
TCAGCAGAGGGAAACAAACAAACAAAAGTTTGATAAAGTAATCAGTGGAATACAGAACAGCAGGTGAAACGTTTGGTTTTCATGATACTTTTCTCTCACCACAATTTTTTTTTTACATTCAGTCCAAAATTATTGTAGTCTGCTTCAGGCATTATAAATATTTTTTTTTTTTATATTGCCAAGTTAGAGAAACAAAGAAAGGAGCTGTCAATTATTCTGACATTCAAATTACTTCAGGATTTGCAGGTCTTTTGAGAACACAGGACATAAGAGAACAGCTAGAATAAGGAAGCTGAGAAGTGGAAATGGGTTGGCAGTGCAAGAGAGGAATTCAGCTAACAAATATCAGTGTGATTTATCTGTCATCCCTTCTTATGCAAACAGCATTATTTTGAAGAAAAACAGTTAATCCTCAAAATTAAAACACAACAGACATGTGACATCCTAAGCTTCATCAATGACCAACAAAGTAATAGAAAATCATAAATTAAATCATAATTTAAATTGAAAACCTCTATGCCTGTATGTAATTCTAGTTACTGCAACACGAACACAGATGTACATTCAATATCTGTAGAACTGATGTCTTCTGGCACTGCACATACTTTTAAGAAAGGAACTTACTAAAATACAGGTCAGGAATAACTCCGTAACAGTATTTCTGCTTTTATATTTTTATGTGTTCCAACAATGATTCACCTAAACATGGGAAGCATGCTGATACTGTACAAATGAACCAGAAAACCCACTATATAGGCTGAATGTCTCAAAGCACCAAATAGTAAAAATCAATCAGGGAACTTCCATTTCTTTCACACGTAATAATCTCAGGCAATACTTCCAATACTGACATCGACTGCACATTTTTCAGATGACAAAAAAACTTAAACTGCCTTTCAGTAAAGCAGGGAGCACTAGTGTTTTCAGTAGTACCATAAAAACCTTTGCAGAAAATGACAGCAGTTATTTTCCAGAATCCAGCACCAGTTAACAGCTCAAATATGTAAACAGAGTCCACCTTGTAAAGAGTTTGCTAACTCCTTGGCTGACTTGCAAGACATTGCTTTATGTTTTTAGATAAATGACATGGTCACACTGGCAAATAATAGCTAAACCTACTTTTGAGTGTTACTTTTTAAGTAAAAGTTTATATGAGAAGAAAACTAATTGCATTTCAGATAAGAGACATCTAAAATGACTGCATCTCTTCTTTGTACACTACAGGCTCTCACAGGAAGAAAATGCTGTTTCCTAAATAAAGTAATTCCACAAAACAGACACATCAACAGCAGTTTACAACTCCCTGTTCAAGACCAAATCTAAGCTTTACTAGTAAGTGATCTTCACAGTATACAGATATTCAGTGTCCTGCACCTCTTTTCATAGATAGAAATTGGTTTGCAAACACAAGTTTATATAATGTGGATTTCCCTCTAAATATCTTTTGCTTGAGGTCTTGTTCCTACGATTCTGCCCCTACCTGATTAACTGTAAGCTCTTAAGTTTCAGCTCCTAACAAGGACCAAGAATATCCATCATTTTTCATAAAGCAAAGCACAACAAAGTACCCTGCTCCTCACTATTACTTTTCTATTATTAACTTATAAGCACATGTGGGAGAAGTTGGCCATAGCTTGTTGTAAAAGATTCACTAACATTGTTTTTCATAATGACAGAAATATTTCACCACAGAAGTATTTCAACAAAAAGTTTCCTTCCAAAAACTATTTTACAATTTATAAGTTTTAAAACGACAATAAACGAAGTTTTCAAGCAATTATTTCCCACTATATTATGCACAGCAAAATTAAGGGAATGACTACAGAGACTGGTCTATGAGATTATAGAAGAACTCTATTTGCAGTACCTGATTCGGAGACTTGACTTGGCCAACTCGCTGTGTTCAATTTCAGCCTTTTTCATATTAAATATTTTTTTAATTGCATTTGCATCCTGTCAGTAAAAAGAAGTTGTTTCATTTAATGTTGAAAGCAAAGAATGTTATAGGCAGGTACATCCACCTACCTAAAAATCTAAAATACAAATGAAGGAGTTTTTACATTTTTTTTTTACATAAAACAATTCTGCATGAGAAATGAAGCACAGAACAAAGTCTGCCTGGATTCCATCCATAGTGGCCTGTAAAAACTAAATAGCGTAGCTGAGAAGCTTTGAGTTCAATTTTTGTCATATCTTAAAAAAAATTAAAAAAAATTAAAAAAATCTACAATTTGCAAATATCACAAATACCCAAATACCACTTCAAACTAAACAGGCAAATGAGTTTCTGTGTCTTTGTAATCAAAAGTTACTACCATTACTGAGCTTTACAATGCTTGCTCTCTCTCATTCTACACCTGTCGACTCAACACTCAGAGTAACAGTTCACAAAACAGAGATTACAAGTTTTGAGTGAGGTTATGAACTAAAACTAAAATTCAAACAGAAGCTCAATTGGAAAAGTCCAACAACCACTTACATTATAGTGTTACACATATAGAAGGTCTCTAACTACAAAGCCCTTAAAAATCAAGCACACAAAGGAATAATTCACCCCTGAAATTCTCTTACTTCCAGAGTACAAGGAAACACCAATGTGAACACTTGTGCACAAAATGCTGGTGAACCAAGTATGAAAAACATAGGTGAAATCTGGTCACAAAAATATGGCTAAAAGGAACACGACCTTTAAAAACAATTCAAGGAAGATATGACTCCGATCTTGAAGCTTAGGATGAAAAATATGAACAGTTCCTGCAATCTGGAAAGAGATAACAGCTGAGTACTACTGCTATCACTTGAACCTGCAGTTTTGGACATTTCAACTTCAATTGCAAGTACAGGGATCCTCCATTCCTCCAAATAAGCCATGTAACTCATATCCTGAGATAAAATTTAATTGGAAAACATACAACTTAAGAAAAAAAGAAAAGTTACATACACCTCAATTACACTAAAAGCAATATAAAGAAAGTCACTAATAGCTATTTAAAAAATAAAAAAATGCAGAGTCTTTAGGGTCTTATACTAAAGGTTCATTTAAGGATCAATCAACACAGAAAGTAGCAAAGAAAACATGAACTCAAGTCAAACTATGAACAACTGAAACTAACCTTGAATACTTGTGATCCAGGCTCATTGTAGGTTTTGGCATTCTTTGCCAGAAGATCAATATCCTTGGCCATTGCATGGATGCTTTTGTAAGTTCCATTCTATAAAACAAAACCCAGAACTGGCTAAAAGTGCCAACCTTCAGATAGCATAAGAACTAAGTCATTAGCGAAAAGCAAAGGGAATTCGTATAGAATAAAAGGAACACGTATGGAAAAGCAAGAACATATTTATAAAGAGGCAATAAGTATCTGGAAAAAGTCATCAAAAAAAAGAAAGTAACAAACTTAAGTGTTAAGTCCTTATGAAGCTTATGAATGATAAGTAAAAGATTTAACAAATACTTAATACATTAGATTATTTTAATTTTGAAGGGTTCTCACAACATGTGATTTTATCTTTATTCTCTAGTTCAGTTAGTCTATGTGCTCGCTATTATACAAAGTACTAGATTTGCCAAACGATATTTGAAAATACTGTAGAAATAAGATGAAAAATGCACCAGTACAAAATATCTACTTATACCACCAGAACAAAAGTAGGTCATGATAATACACGACCAAGCTTCAATACTTCTATGCTTTACATCAGCAGTTCTTGCCAAAGAACTACTTTAGACCATTAAACATCAAGGAATGTTAAGATATTCAGGCTCAATGCCAGCACACTACAGTTTACAATGCCTAATCTTCAACACAGCTACTTCTGCAGCACTAACCCAGGACAGAACATTAAATCGGCATAGCATTCAGATTTTGAAACAGCAGGGGAAAAACACATTGCTTTCCTACTGCCATAAATGTTGGCTTCTAACAATTTTAGAATGCTTACTGTTAAACAAGCCTACATTCTGACACATTAAAATGCTCATACTCTACCTGTATCCTTTGGGCAATAGTTTTCAGATCTATGGGCTCCTTTATTATTGCATAATAATCTGGATATTGCTGGAAAACAAAACAAAAAATTATTATTTTATTATTATATTATAAATAGTATGTAGAAGTACCATCAGAAAGGTACTGTTCTAATAACTCACAGAACAGTGTAAGCTTCACAAATATAGCACTAGGTGTCAATTGGGGTTTGTCAGATGAGAAGGCAGACACAAGCAATTACAATTCATCAATAAACTGACTGCAAGGAACAATTCTGTCTGAAGGTCAAATACATGGTTATAGTGTTCTAAGTATTTATTTCCCTGGTTAAACTTGTTACAACACCCCCCAAAAGAGAACAGTGAAATCACACATATTTTAGAAGATTAAAAACTCTGCACCAAAAAACCCAGTTACCTAAACTGGCAGAACAGGGCAAGCCCCAGTCTGCAATGAAGGGCTGGGAATGAGTGGGTAGGAGCAAAGAAGGGAGAGAGGTTCTAAAAACACCTGGATTTTGCCACTGTTGAGTCAGTAATGAATAACTGTGTCCTAAGCGTGCCCATCACAGTGTATAACATCAGTTATATAATTGTCTAGGTTTCCTACTCAGAACACAACTCATACTACCAAAATACCCACCACTTTAGAAGGAAGTTTCTGAAATAGTTCACTTATGAGGCGTCCTGATGGGTTTGTGGCAACAGCTACAGCTTCAAGAAGCTGTTCAAGAATTTCCTTCAGGTAAGCTGGAGATGACTAACATAAGAAATGAAATCACGAGAAGTTTTACTAGAAGCCATACTGGAGTGCTTCAAGTTTCATTGAAACTTTCCAAAGACAGAAAAAAAAAATAGCTGTAAAACACAGGTGCAACTTTTGAAAACAACATTGTTTATGCATTTAGGTAAAGCACATGAGAAAAATTCAGTTTTACATTGACACTGCAGACTGTCAGACTTGCATTAGGCATTGTTAGACCTGTCTGTCAACATTAATGAAAACATGTGGCCCAACATCATAAAAAACAGACAAGCCCAAACTTCCTAGCATCATACTGTGCTTATAAAACACTCCACAAACTGCTACACTAACTGAATGGGACACAGACAGGAAAATGATGTCATCAGACATGAAGCTTGCTTCCATCAAGCCTCAATACTGGCATGATAGCAAGCACACAGATTAGTTTAAATTAAACCAGAACCACATTTTACACATATCAGAAAACCCCATAACTTTTTTTTTTCAGTTGGGCAAAAGCGAAACACACGGACAATGCTGTGAAATTATTAACTAATAAACTTGTATAGGAAATATCTTTGGGGGTATGATTTAACTACGAAAAGACAATGTTTTTTCATATACAGAGGCCAATCTTCCTCTCACAGTCAGCTGACCTACAACAGCCACAGCTTCCTCCAACTGCTGCTCTCATGCCCACACTTACTAATTCAGAATTTGCGCCTTGATTATCATGTCCTTCCTCATCTTCGTCTTCCTCCTCTGCATCACCTTTCTGAACAAATTCATTTTTTGTGCGCAAATACAACTCCCATAACTTGCAGGCAGCTTTATATTCAGGAGAATCAGGCTGAAAAAACAAGCCAAACATTCTACTCAAAATTCAGATCATACTTATCTGAAGAAAATTTATAAATGATTAGTTGGAAGATATTAAATATATTAAATAAATAATGGAAACGTTGGCAAGGTCCTGCTTCATTTGTTCTTCGACACAGACATTAAGAATTGCAGTAAGCACTAGAAAATACAGCCTCTATCACTCTAAAGCATCTAAGTCTCTCAGAAAACTCAGCAATAAAATTACCTGTGTTGAGGCTTGAATAAACCTATTAGATGAATTTGGAGGAATCATTAGGTTTTGCTGAAGCGAAACACTACCAATATTTAAAACAGACTAAATACCCATGTTGCATAAACTATATCACAGAGATGTGATTTAAGCCAATACTACTGCCTTTGTGAGGCATTTGAAAAATTATTTCTATAGAAAAAGAATGCAAATAAATGTACCAATTTCTTTGAAAGCACTACAATGATTTACAGCCTGGATTAACTGTGAAATTCTGAAGAATGTGACAACACACTACCAGCTGGGTACCCATCCAGCTATGTTTTTTTTGAAAAGCGAGAAGCATTATTCAGCAAATTAAGTTTTGTAAATACAGAGTTGGTAGTGGTAGACAAGCATGTGCCTATTAACATTACCACTGAAGAACAGCACCCAGAAAAAACACTGATTTTCTACTCATGCATTTTTCTTTCCCTTTCCTTTGTCACTTAACCTCTATTTCAGGTAGTCTTGCAGGTATGTCACCTTATTACTGCTGATTACACTCTTCTTACTTCACTCTCTCAACCTCTCACAGCTTGTAATACAAATGAGAAAAAAACATAAGAACTATTCTTAAGCTTACCTTATTAGACTTAAATATTCTCAAGATATTAGACCAGGTGTTAATTATGAGGAAGAGATTTAAAGGGTATTCTGCTCCACTAGTCTGCTTCCTTCTGTATTAGTGCAAGATGCTCAAAAGTGTAAAGCTTGAACTGAAATACTAAAAAATCCAAAGGCTTTCATTCTAATGTAGCATTACCAATAAGACACCTGCTGCGATAAAGACCTTGACAATGAATCAGCCATCCCTGGTTTATATGTGACATTGGAACTGCGTGGGGAAGGCAAAAGATGAAGAGAGAAGAGGTTATGTTTGTGTGCCATACCTCCAGCTGGCAACTTCATAATTCTCTGGAAATGTCAACATCCCTTCATCCTGGAATGATGACTACCTATTTCTATTCTACATGCAAGATTTTTATGATAGAGGCATAATTTTGAGTTCACTACTCTGTAGGCAAAGGTAGCACACATTCTGTAAAACTCATCATTCTGTCCTGCCATCAAGTCCTTCTCCTCCATGTAGAAACCATGAAAACGCCAACATTAATGGACGAGTGCCTTGCAAAGCTTCGGGAGTACGCAATCAATTTGGAAATCTTTGTAGTTCTTCTACTGTAACCGAAACGTAACAATGCACTCATCCATAAATCTGACTGGTTTTCAAAAAGCCACACACACACACAAATGTAAACACAATAAACACTCCTTTTCTGAAGGTCACCTGGTTACACTGGTTGGGTTATTCAGAAAGCAGTCACTTGGATCATCTCCAAAGTCAAAGCTATTTGAAAGGTAGCATCAGGAGAGTTAGACTTGCTGTATCATCTCAGTCGCTACCTACAATTTCACTGGTTTATGTGTTTAACACAGCATTCCAGTAAATGAGATTAATCCAATTTTGTCCCTAATCCAATTTTGACCCACTTCCTTATGGCAACTGCAATAAAAAACCATCAACATCTAAAATAAAACATACCCATTTTGGGGAAATGGACATGGGGGTTGCACCCTTGATGAATTACATCATAAAGATGTACACTCATAATCTATCATCACTGACCACAATAATCAATGTGCCTTTTCCTTCATATTATTAAGTGGTCAATGGAAGAGATTCAACACTCTTACTGTTTGCTTGCTGGTATTTATAAACTCTTCATTTTGGGAAAAAAAACCCACTATTTTTCTATTTCAAAAGGTTACACAGAGCATGTTGTAAAATGGGAAGGCTTTGATAGAAGAATATTCTTCTCAGTTTACATCTCTATTTTTGCTTTCTATCTCTTTTGGAATATTATGCAAAGATCCTCCCCACATTATTTTATAGTTTTCCATAGAATAACTGCTATAGTAGGACATCTTACAAAGATACAGTCAATCTAACAGAAATACATGCAAATAACTGCAATGTGTGCTGTTCCCTTATCAATAATAAAGGCCAAATTGAAAAGGAGTTTGGACAAATCAAGGAAGAATTTGAAAATATCTCTACCACATAGAATTAAATGAGTCTTTATATGTATTTTCCTCACCTTATAGTAAGCCTTCGCATTGTTAAAAAGCAGCTGAAAATCAGCAGTCAGCACATTCACATCATCATATTCCTCCATCTTTAGCTTTTGCTGGATTTTCATTAAATCGATTGGCTGAGAAACCACTTCATAATAATCTGGTTGATTTCTGTTGCAATGACAAAAATGGGCATTATATTCCAAGCAGTAAAACCAAACCCACAGCACTAAAGTTTGTGCATGTCTATGATTAAATAAAATAAAGTTCCAATACATTTCTGTTATAGGCAGAAGATCTGGACAGTAGTCCGTTAGTAGGCTTACTTTGTTACCTCTTAATGGCTTAAGTAGAACCACGGTCTTACCTTCGCTTTGGTGCCCTAATGAAAAGCTCACAAAGGAGCCTGCCCTGTTCATCTTTGTAATCTCTGATGGTGTTGTAAAGTTCATGGCATACAGCAATCTAAAATGCAAGAACAATAAAGTAATGAAAAGGGAGAAAATTTTAAGGAGGTTACAAATCAAAGTCTGCTTACAATGGGAAACACAAGCTGCCAATCCAAAAGGTGCTCTAAAGCAAAGTGTGAAGAAATTGGTGCACCTCATACATCAGTACATTTTTTTTTTTTTTTTTAACACAGCAATCTTTCTTCCCATGCTAAGTAAAACACCCAAAATGTACATTAATTCAGTACATTAATTCTGAGCTACAGACATCTAAAACAATGACAGGGGTTTTTCTGCCCTGCAATTAATTAAAATTAGACTGCTAACTCTAAGGCATAACAGAGACACTGTACACTTCAGCAATCACTGCCTGTGCCATCTTCCACTTATCTCTCTCTGCATTTGCTATTCAGACATAGCTCTTCACTTCTGCAAGTTATGATTTTAGTTCCTTCTCCAACATCCTTCCATCTGCTAAAATCATCAGAGACAAAAAAACAAAAGCAGCAAAAGAAAAATGGGTAAGAAAAAGATAAAACTGGGGAGAGAAGAACAAGCTAAAGCTGAAGGAGATCCTAAACAAAGCTTAGCCAAGGCAGCAGAAGATGCAGGACCACTGGTTATCTGCTATATATGATAATCCATTTTACAATCCATGCATTTCCCAGAAAAGGATGCAATATCCTGGAGGAAAAAAAAAAAAATATATAGTTGTGCATAATAAGAAGGTACTAACAGGATCTACAGTTGGGAGATTGGAAAGTCTCCTCCTCTTTCTGCTTGGGCCTGGTATATTCGTGGAGTGGTGGCCATCGTCAAAGTCTCCTCCACTGACGCTGCTGGAAGGCGAGGTAGCTCTTCGCCTCTTGGAACCCATGGAATCCAACTTCTTCTATAATGCAGAGAGATGTTCTTAAACTCATGGCATTGCAACCAAATTCTGTGGTGAGAGCTACCTATAAATCTACCAATGCTCAGGACAAGTCATATAGGTTTGTTACATATTACAGGCCAGGTAAGTCACTTATCTAAACACCAGCTTTTTGAAAATTGTCAAGAGCAAAGGGAAATCAAAATGGTCCTACAGTTTTACAGCCACTGATGACAGCAATGTCAGAAAGCCTAGGGTTCACAGTGATGAAGATGAATTTAGCAGCTCTTACTAGGATATGTTCTTAAACTACATTTTGATACCTCATCTCATGCATGATAACTAAGTAAGAACAAGCTGCTTGAAAGAAAAAAGCTGTACAGGGACATGTGCTCAGTTCTGGTATAAAATCACATCATTCCATATCAAATTAAAAAAAAACAAACAAAAAAATCCCATCAAAACCAAAAAACACCACAATAAAAACCCATACAAATGAAAATTCAAATGGCTACCAAATACCTTGTCTTTTCAAGCCAAAAAAGGTCTAGACCACCATGTGACCTACCACTCCTACTTTAAGTGTAGGCTCAATCAAAAAGAAGTACAAAAAGCCACCTCCTTTTTTGGCCATACTTTTCCATTTACCAGCACAAACAGCGACATATGAAAAACCAACACGCAACAACTATGGTGATTTACAGAACGAGTTGTTGGCTCTTTCCCAACTTCCAGTGATAGCATCAGAAAAATATCTTTATTTGTAGCTGTCTCAAAGGCTGAAGACAAATTAGATCCATCTATCCCAGCCTATACCTAATTTCCAACCCAGTCAAGGAACTTCTAGGGAGCACTCGGTTGATTTAAAAGGTACGGCAGCACAACATAACTACATTAGAGCATTTATGGTAGAGACAGAATTAATTTCAAGCATACAAATGAGATGAATAAAGCAGGGATAACTCAGTTAGGATAAAGAAAAGCAAAAGCCTAAGGCAGAGAAATGGAGAGAATGGTGGACATACAATCAATAATTTACCAGATTTACCAGAGTACAACCAGCACCTCGAAAAGCCAGTCTCCTCATAGTGTCTGATGGCCAAGTACAGGTACTGGGAGAAGGTAACACTCTAAGAGTAGCAAACCAGCTATGTTGTTAGTACAGTCAAAACTGGAAAACAAGAAAAAGGAAAAGAGAGAGAAGAAAACTGAGAGTAGATAGATAAATAACAAAATCAAAGAATAAATTTAATAATTACAGTGACAGAGATAAAAAGCAAGAAACAGAAGGTAACTTTTTTTAGCCTAGCAGAAACATATACCAAGTATTTTTGTAAAAAGAATGCTAGACATTTCTGTCATTTTTACAGTAAAACACAGTTCTCTAATGTTCCTGAATAAATATTATAGATTTCACAGCCACTTGCTAGAGAATGATTCACCAAGCAGAGAAGGGAGTAAACATAAATGATACCCAAGCATAAAAAACCCCAAAAGCAGTAAAACTTACAGAACACAAAGTAGTTGCTTATAACCATAAGAAAAAAAAAGTTTAAAGTCAAGAAAGTTTTAATAGACTCTTGTTATGATGCACCTCCCTCAGCCTTGAGTGGAATTTTATCCTCATAAGCAAGGAACATTAAGCATCCAGCCATACAGGCTCACTGCAGATACACCTGTTCCAATTCCTAAGCAACCTCCAAGTCTGATTTTTTTTTCCTGAAATTCCACATAAAATGTACAGAACCATTTTATGGCAAAACAATTGCTTCTATTTAGTTCATACAACTGCTATCTTCAATCAGACCCCGGAGAGATTGCTGTCTTGTTCGGTACTCGGGGCATTTTCATAACACATACAGAGAGAGAAACTCTGTGCTTTATTAGCAGGCAGTTCATCTCATGAACAGCCAGCCTGTTGCTTTTGGCACTGGCTCCAACTTTTATCTGAGAGCTACAGTATCAAATGGCCAACACCAGGCGCGTGCTGATGCGGAGGCTGCTAGAAAACACACAATCTTGATTGGGAAAGAAAGGCAGGAGGGACTGCTGGAATCAGTAATTCTGGTTCACCAAGAAAACCAGAAGAACACTCAGTCCTGTTTATCATGGAACAAAGATCTAGGGACCCCCCCAAGCAGCACCTGCTTGCCAAACTGCATATAGGCTTCTCCACGTCTGTTATCTGAGGCACGTGCACTGCGGCTCTGAGCCATATGCAGATGCTGGTGTACACTTGTAGGATCAAGACACTTGGCCAGTCTGTACACAGACTCCAGTAACATTTTTCTCCTCTAATAACTGAGGAAGATGGAAAACACATATGAGTCTAAACACCATCGTGAATACTCAGTGAGAGAACTGCTTACACAAAACTCCTACTGAATGTCAGGCTCCAGAATGCAAACTTCTCTCTAGACCTCCACACTCATAAACACAGATAATCTTGTGTGCAGAAAGGCAGCCTGTTTTAATTATGAACATGCCTCCTTGACTTTCTTCTGCAATCTAACAGCTAGCTCACAAGTGTCTCGACAGTCACACCAAGAATCTCCACCGCTATAAACAAGTTGTATCCTATGCAACAGAAGCTTGAGCATCTTCTTAATAATTGCTCATGTTGCCCATAAAAATGTCACATCACCATAGACTTCTCTACCAGAAATGCTTTCACCATTACTAATATACACATATACCAATATATGCACAACGGGTGAAGGCTGCCTCGCCTGAAACTAGACTGATCACTGCATTACCAGTATACCCCCACTAAAAGAAGAGTTTTCACGTGCACTTGCGACGACATGCTTAAAACAAGCCAATGAGGTTCTAGCACACATTTTATTTTCTGACTCCAAGGAGAAGAAAGCTACAAATCAATTGATACCAGGGAAAGTATTTTATCGTGATCAGGATCTCCCACATTTCAGCAGAAAAACTCCCTAAATCATGGTAAATTTAGCAAACGGAACCAGGGCAGGAAACACAGCCAGAATTTCCCCTGATTACCAAACACTGAAACCAGCTACAGCATCGGAGAAGGGGGGGCGGCAGAAACCGGACCCTATAAAAGGACAAAGTTGAAGAAGTGAGAGCCACAGCAACACTCCACGGTTTTATCAACACAGGGAGAAGAAACAGAGGCAAAACATATGGAAATTATTATTATTAAACCGTCCTGCAGGCGGGCCCCTGCCTGCACCCTGCCCGGTTTAGGAGGTGTTATTGTTGGGCAGCAGAAGGCGACAAAGAAAAACACTTTTTCGGTCACCGGGCCAGCCTGTGCCCTCCCGACCTGACAGGACCACGTCGCTTCCCCGACCGGCGCTGCCACCCACACCGGCTAGGACACGCTCCTGTCCCCCGGTCCTCGCTCCGAAGGCCCCGGGAACGGCCGCGCTGCTGCCGGCCCTCGGCCGACCACTGTCACAGCTGTGAGCTCGGCCCGCTGACGGGACGAGACGCTGGGGCCGGCACAGCGGGGATCCCGGACGCTGCGGGGAGAGCAGAAGGGGACACGGGGGCCAGCGACGTCGGGACGCCGGTGAGAGACAACGACACCGAGGGGGTCGCGGCAGGGTGGCCCGCGCCTAGGGCCAGGGTCGCCGCAGGAGGCGGGAACGAGGGGGGGGTGACAGGGGAAAGCGGACGGGTTCGGCTCCCCCGGGCCCGGCGCGGGGCCCGCCGTGGCGGCGCTGCCTCCCCGCGGCGGCCACACAAAGGGAGGCAGCGGCCTCCTGGCTCCGGCCCGCCGCCCCGCCCGCGCGACCCCGCCGCCGCTCCGCTCACCCAGCCGGAGCCGCTCCGCCTCCGACAGCCGCGGCCGCACTCGCCCTCCGCCGCCCGCCCCGCCACCGCTGCCGCCGCCGGTGCCGCCGCCGCCGCTCCGTACCGCCGAGCCCGCCGCTGCCGCAAAGCCCGCTCGGCCGCCAAACGCGCCGAGCCCGCGCGACACCTCCGGCGAGGAAGGGCCGCTTCGCTTTACGGCAGCGCTCGTCGGCGGGAGGAGGAAGGAGCGCGGCCTTCCACGTGGGGCCGCGGCCGAGCCCGGCTTGGCGGCACCATGAAGCGGCCGAGTGAGCGGCGCGGCGCGGCGGGCAGCGGGAGCGGGGCGGGCCTCGGGCAGTATCGGCGGCGAGCGCGCTGAGGCGAGGGAATGGGGGGGCGGGCGGCGGCCCGGGACTCTGGGAACGGCGGGGGGAGGGGGAGGGGGAGGGGGAGGGGGCGGGGTGGGGGGGGGGGGTGGGGTGGGGGGAAGGGTTGGGGTGAGGGGGG
>JANHGN010012547.1:0-20682 GCA_024605025.1 Megaceryle maxima
GAAGGAAGGAAGAAAGAAAGAAAGAAAGAAAGAAAGAAAGAAAGAAAGAAAGAAAGAAAGAAAGAAAGAAAGAAAGAGAGAAAATGGAACATGCTGTGATTAAGTTTACTGTAAACTATTCTTTGCTAAACCTCCTCTGTTCACGCACTGACCACGAATCAGGGATTTTCACCTTTACTTCTAGGGAGATCCACTAAAGTAACCAGAAATCATAATTAACAAACACATCAGTAAGAACCTCAGTGCTGGGATGCTTAGCAACCACATGAGAAAAAATACATTTAGCAAGATCCCCTTTGTGAAAACATATAATTTTTCCATGTACATACACAGTAGACAGAGAGATCAGTCCCAGCAGCTCTCACAGTTTGTAATAGGAAAGAATATACTTGTGGATATTTGCAGACCAATCTAATGTAAGCTCCATCAATGTGATACCATCACCTTTGTGTTTTTTGGTGTGTGGAGTCATATTATATATTCTACTGAAGTTCTTTCTTCTGTGTTCAGTTTCTTTTGCAGCCTTCACTTTTCATTCCTGGCTTCACCCTATTTTTTTCCACAGATTTATTTTAATCTTTCCTAGTTCTTAGACAATCCTTCTTCAGTAGAATACTAACTCACTGAGGTTCAGGTTAGATTTAGAAAGCTACAGTGTCAGAGCAGGTTTGAAATTAAACAAAATTAGTTTCTTCTTTCTGAAGCTGCAACAATAACTAATGAATGCTACATAAATTATGTAATGGTCTTATCACCACTATATGAATTCAAGTAAAGTAGTTTTTAAAGGCAGATATACAGTGAAAACCCACATTTCCCAGTTGGTGGGGTAAAGAAGTTTAAAAATCAATGCTAGAGTTGGAGATTGCAGACCAGGCTAGTTTCAGATCATCCAACTGAGTCACTGATGTCTTGTAGTACTCCGAGTGAAGAGAGGAATGAGCAATTCAGACCACTTGTTCTCCAAAGCTCCTTTAGTGCATCTTTGTACATAGTCAGTGGAGACAACTGCTGAAATTAGGCACCTACAGCGTGTGATGTGCCCCACTTAGTACCATGACTACTCCAATGCCTCAGCAGGACAGGCAGCCCTGGCTGCATTGCTTTGACTCTCTTACACTTTGGCAACATGCTAAGCACTTGACACCACTTTGAAGGGTATGAAAGTGTGTCGGCTTTGGAAGGGTCTTTTACATCTGACTAAGAAAAGGAGTTTCGAGTCAGAAAGATTTATTAGGTTTTCTCCATAGTTTCTATCACATTGAATTGTAGGCAGGAAATAGGAGCACTGTGCTCACAAACAGATAATTGCTTTGTTAAAGGTCGCCCAGATGGGACACAGATATTCAGAACTGTTTGAAAGTGTAGTGAGAGCTACAATTATCTTGCTTCTTCTCAAGTGAGTCTAAAGTTACAAAAAAAAAAAGACATTGGATCCTCTGGAATAAAATTTTAGGCTCCTTTCAATTAAATGTGAGTTCATTTAGTTTGTACAGGAGTGGGGTTTTTTTCCCCCAAGGTTCAGAAATAATCCAGAAGTACCAACAGTTTCATTGCAGAAGAGGCCACCGCTTCCAGGATGAGAAGATCTGTGCAGCAGGATACATTCATTACAATCCTGGTTGAGGTCTTCTTGGAGACCACAAAGCTTTGCTTTGTTAGACTTCACTGTTGGATCCCATCTGCTTTAACCCACTTGACCTAAGCAGTCTAGACATCACCGTAGTTCTCTCTGCTGGAGAAGCAGTGAAAACAATTTGTAGTAATGAAGAGATTTTTTCAAAGTAGTGTAGTGGTTCCTGATCGTGTCTGCTGGGAAGCCCTTAATTGTTGTGATAACTCCAGAGAAGTCGAATTTCTGCCTTATTTCCCCTTTCCTTTCATTGTTTTTATGAAATCCCATCACCTGGTAATGGTGTCACAGGTGCAGCCAAGTGGACTCATGCTTTGCTGCTTCTAAATTCATGCAGTTTGGGCTCACACTTATCAGTTGTATCACAGTGAGAGCCTCTAATACTTGTCCCTATTGTCACTATCTGATCAGACTTTGGGAGCTGTAGGTAGTCGGAGCTCCTGCTTCTACATTCTTGTACATGGAAAAACATCTCCCTGGCTGCCTGCACCCTCAGCTGCAGAGAATTTTGAAATAAAAATTTAAAGTTATTAGATATCTTTGTTTTATTAACAAGATACTTTTTTTTCCCCCTGCTTGCTTTTTTTTTTTCCCCCTTAAAGTGAACAATTATGAATTGTAATAACTGTATTCCAGGAGTGTTTTATTCTGTCAAAATAGGAGAGCTCTTCCCCAGGGCCACATTAGTATCTTTTTCTGTCTAGGAATGCAGCTGTTCCAGGGCAGGCGCTGAGTAATGTCTCTAATCGGCAGATATGCAGAGTGCTTAAGCTAATTATGTAATAAGGGAATCACTCCTAAAATTTTATAAACGTTAATATAGACATTTAACTTCAATTTCTTTGAAAGTTGAACAGGAAATGAGAATTCTTGTGGTACTAGTACCAAATGCTCATTTTTATACTGAGGTTTTAAAATGTCGGGTATTGCAGATCTAATGCCGTATTCAAGCTGCAAATTACTCTCTTTGGCATTGAAATATTGCTGCAATTAAACCTGCAGTAAAGTATTAAAAGGGGAAAAAAATAAAAAAATAAAATCTTGCATCTGATTGCATTTACACAAAACTATGTGGATCTTCATTGATCTTGAAAGATGGCCCCTGAGATCTGAGGCTTAATTTTTCATACAGAGATCTAGTCTCTTCTGTAGTTCTTGGGTGACAAACATAAGACTTCTGATTTAGGCAGCTGCACACAAAAGTTAACCTTCTCAGACCTATCTGAGGCAGCTTCTTTAGCACAGTTTGCAATCTGCACGTCAGCCCTTACTCGTTTGTCTAGGTGTGTGTCTTTGTTTCTACATTCGTGTGACCCAGCAAACCATTCATTTCAACAACAGTCTTTCCTCAGGTATTTGGTAAGCAAGACAAATGTATTTTCAGTTACAGCATTTCAGCATGGACAGCGGGGGAAGGGGGCAAGAACAGCTGGCTTAGACCAAACACGCTGCCCTCCCTGCCCCACATTCAACATTTTCCCCCATTTGAACTCCCACTCAAAAGTGCCAGCACTGTAGACAACCAAGAGTTCCCATGTTCAAGGTAGAAAAATCCTTTGGCAATACTCTACACCTGATGACTTTCCAAAAGGTAGGGCACCATTGTTCAACCACTTGGGCCTCCTGTGCCCACGGAGTGATTATTAAAACACACACAAATCCAAAACCAAAGCCAAAGCCAAAACTAAAACCGACAAAACAAAACAAAATCAATCAAGCCAAAAAAAATCAAAACAACCAACCAAACAAAAAAACACACACACAAAAACCAACAAATCAAATCAAAACAAACAAACAAAAAAGATTTTTGTTATAAGGAAGATCAAAGAGGTAACAAACTGACCAGATGTTGATTTTGTTGTATATTGCACTACAATTAAGCATTAAGTTTAAATCTATGCTTAACTAGCCTGGTGTTCAAACCCATGCTTCCTTGCATCCACATGCACTAAACATAATCCTAAATCAAAGTTTGGACTCAAAGTAGCATGCAACCATGAATAACACTTCCTTCTTTTCATCAGCTAAAGCAAGACAAAAGATGCATTTATCTGTTGTCTGGATGGACCTGAATGTGCCACTTCTGTGCGTCCCCTATGTCCCTGCCATAGGATGCCATTGCTAGGTCCTTTCTAGAACAACTGTTCAACACTGAACATTGAGAAGATGAAAGAGATTGGTTGGCAGCCTGACTTTGGTTAGGAGAACACAGCCCTGAGTGCTACATGTTCCACAGCTTGCCAAGACATGGATTTTGTTAGGACTACTTGCTAGATTCCTCACTAAAAACAAAGCCTCGAATATCAAACAGATGAGTGTTTATTAAATAGTGAGCATATGGTGCTAAAAGAAAAAAAGGCAGGGGGAGTGCTGCTGTCCCAACAAGCAAAGTCCCAGGCTCATCATCTCCAGTTCTAGTCCCTTCCAAACTTCTTTTCTTGCCAGTTTTGGAGATCTCTCTGTAAACAGTTCATCTGCATGGATCCATGATACGCTTTTTCACAAAGCAGAACACTTGATTTACAGATTTCAGGGCCTAACCTTGGGTTCCTAAGCTCAAATGCATTTTCACAAAGAGGACCAAAATGCATGGATCCCCTCTTCAAGACTGAAGCTATAAATCTACAGTCACCTTTCTAGCCTTCAAAGATTATAGCCTATAGAAGCAGCATGACTATAGCATCCATTGCAGCTACTTCTCAATGTCCCAGACTGGCTTGTCCAGTTGAGGCTGGACATCTGCTCGACTTCAGTCTTGCTGCAGTCAAGACCTGAGGAAACTAACCAAAACATGGGGGACTTTGATATATTTATTCTGCATCTAACAGGGAAGAAGTCTCCTTCCTAGCTGCAGAAAAAAAAAAAAGCATCTCC
The DNA here is from genome assembly GCA_024605025.1 of Megaceryle maxima. Lineage (NCBI taxonomy): Eukaryota > Metazoa > Chordata > Aves > Coraciiformes > Cerylidae > Megaceryle > Megaceryle maxima. The sequence continues at coordinate 4,508 of JANHGN010012547.1, forward strand.
TTCCCCACACATACCTAACCAGAGAAACAGAGCACAAAAATAGAAGTTCTGGTTTAGGAGGTTTATGAGACACAAAGTGTCAGAAGATGAGAGGAGGAGTTCAAGGAGGCAGTGCTGAATGCTTAACCTGCTCCTAAAATCTTGTCTAGCAATTCAATCCTTGCCCATGTTGGGGAGAGCATACTGAGCAAGAAGGACCTCTGGTACGGGACAAGACAGCAATGCACTCTCACTCCCAGCTTTGAAAGGAGCATGACAACAAAAAATGTGACCTAAGCCTTTTATCTTAAAGCAGAGTAAATATGATATTTGATACTTATTTATTATTATTATATATTTGATATATGATATTTTAGGAGGCTGCAGAAACATCTTGAAGTGTTGTACAATCTGAGCAGGATTTCAGTAGCTTTTGGGGGTTTTTTAAGTAGCTTTTCAGTTGAGCTTTTGGGACTTGCTCCTCTGTTGCATTAGTAGAATTTCTTCTTGTGCTAGCCATCTTGAATTTAGTGTTCCAATAGTTGACTGAGTTTCTATTAACAGACACAAAAGTTTTCACTGAAAAATTAAATGAAAGCTCTAGGAGGCAACAGAAAGAGCATATGATAGATGCTGGCTTGCTTCATTGTTTTGTTTCCCCTGTTATTCCTTGAGATACTGCAGCTTGTGTTTCAGCTCTAAAAATTACAAACACAGCTGGGTGTACATTCTAAACACAGTAGGATGTTACTGTGGTATTACCACTGACCCAGGTTCAGTCAGAAGTCCTAGGAACTACCAGATGCAGAGAATGGAAGCAAACAGGCTCATATTCATTGTAGTTAAGGAATTGAGGGAATGATTTTGTGATTGAAGTCCCTCATACCCTGACGTTTTTACTAGAGCAGCAAGGCTTCCCATTTTCTAATTCCTAGTGTGGAAAACTTGATGATAATATCTGAGGTCTGAACATCCTTTGCACTGACATGTAACCCTGGAACCAGGACAGCGCTGAGGGTCAGCCAGAGCCAAGGCTCTGTTCTCAGGGTGATGGCTGAGATACACGGGTGTATCCATGTGGGTACAATCAGCAGCACTTACTCCATTTCAGCATCCTAAAGGGTATTGCTGCTGCTGTTATTTTCTATCAAGGGATGCTGGGAGTCTCAAGCTCCAGCAAGTCTGAACTCCGTGCTGACACTTACCAATTTGTAGCTCTCCATTTATATTTGTGTGAGTTACTTCTGAAATGCAGACTCATAAAATAAATGCAGCTGCTCTGTTTCTTGCTTAAGAGTCCCACACTGTTGCATTTCACAAGTCTTTGATCACCACAGACTGTGGCTTTTGGAACAGTTTTGCACATACATACGCTTCTCACCTGTCAAAAGTGCTTGAGTCCTTCATTGTCTGAAAGAGTGGATCTGTCCTTCACACCACATATGGGGACCTCATCATTGCTCCTCATTATGTGAATGACAAAAGTGACCATTATTATCAGTCTTAGCCATAGGAAAGCCAGTATCCTTGATATATGGACCCTGTGTTTTCACTCAGAAATCTGCTCATGCTGTTTGCAAACCATAAGCTACCTCTGTAACTCATTCCACTGTGATGGGTAAAGTCCCACGGTATTTCTGTAGTTAATATGGACTTCAATCCTCATTTGATGGTTGGTGAGATAATGAGGACTACAGAAAGGTTAAGTGACGCAACTGAATTAATGTCATAAGTTAATGGCTGTTTGTTAGAGTCAAGAAGGGGATTTTGATGTCTTCAATGCTCTTCCTCAACTCAATATCGATGCCGTTTTGGTCCAGAGAAACATGTTCTGAGAAATATTATAAATGGATCAACACGGTTTCAGGTAGACAGTAGGACTGTTTTATCTTTCAGTGACATTTCTAAATACAGGCTTTTGTTAATTGAACAATAAAGCAAATACAGCAGTCTTCCTAAATTGTTGCCCAAATGTGACAGAAAACTCCAATACTGGAGTTGCACTTACTGAAATTTCAACTCATCAGAAACTAATCAAAATCATATTAAATTTCTTGTGTAGGAGACAAAAACAGAAAGAGAAAGCATGTACAAAATATGTTAAGGGTTATAACCTTGGACAAGTTCTTTACACAAACCCAGGCCTCTGCTCCATTTCTACATTACTAAATTAGCATGAAATGCCATGAACTTCAAACGATAATGTCAATTGTCTTTAGCCATTTCTTTTATCAAAAAAAAAAGCCTTTATAGATTTCATATGTTGACTAAGCCAAAGGCATGGTCAGCACAGAAATGTTTACAGATTGCAGAACTTTTGTTTTTTTAAAGAAAAAGATCAAAAGGAGGCTGAGAATATACAAATCCTGGTGGTTAATACACATTCATAAACAAATAAATAAACTAGCATGATGTTTGCGTATGGCTAAACTATCTGTGCAACTGACTGAGGCTCTGCTATCAGGCTGTCTTTGTTTTGAAACTCTCAGTTTGAGCCCCCCCTCCCCACCAGGACAGGACTCCTTAGATAAGGTTCTGTCAATACCCTCACTACCAGCTCCAGGTTTTAGGGATTTATAACTTGGCTGTAAAACTTCATCTGAGGGTTAGGCTTGGGAGACAAGGTCTCAGCCTGACAGCAGTATTTTTATTACATTATTTTAAAATGAAGTGGCTCTTTTTAACCTTAAGGAAGATGCAAGATGCATGTAAGCTAACCAGTTTCAGGAAGTATTTGGCTGCTGCTATAACTCAAAACAACAGTGTTGTTTTCTTATTTTTATTTCTTTCCCCCCCCCCCTCTTTGAAGAGTGTGTGTGCATCTGTAGGAGTTCCATAAAAGGCACCACACTGGCAATTTTGGGCACAGGACTATGTGAATACCCACAGACAGCCCTCATACAGATTAAAATGATTTATAAAAGTCAGAGCAATTAAATCTCACCTACTTAGTTTAGGCAAATAAAATTAATTTGAATTCATACCCAAAGGACTTGATTTTCTGAGAAGTGCCTATGAAAAGTCTGAAGTGTTTGTCAAGGGTGAAAAGTAGTGGACAGACAGAAGGATATATAGTTTAAGATCTACTAAGCAAAAAAAGTGTTCACTACCCCACAAAGAGCTAATAGTGTAGAACCTATGGGTAAAGTGTGAGTCCAGCCATCCAGGGTGATGCTCAAAGAGAGCGTCCTGGTCTATTGGTGCTTAAAAATCAGAAGCATTATTTCATATTCAAGATGCCTCTTGTGGAAGGAATCCAGCATGTTTTATTATATCACCTGGAAAAGCATCTGATGGGTAATTAAAATAAGCTACATCCTTAATTATTCTTAGTAGTGAACTGAATCTTGAGATCTCTGTTCAACAAGAGTTTCTCCTGTGGTTTGTTTTTTGGGTTTTGGGTTTTTTTTTTAATTAATCTATATTGTCAAAATTTTGTGAGTCTGGCCTAAGACACTGTCAATTAAACTCATTTTTTACCAAAGGGTGGTAAAATCTGTCTGATAAACCAGGTACTCCTGCAGTGTATTATGTTGAATGCCTGCATATTGAGATACATTCCTCAGTCTCTTCTGATATCATCACTGTGAAGGGTGAGTCAGTATGGAGCTCTCAGTATGGAGCTCTCTATGGCCACTTGGGCACAGACTTAAGAACCTGCAACCAACGTGTGAAAGAAGGACCTCTTTGCCAAAAAAAAAGAAATGCAGTAGGTTAAAATTGCACAGTTAAGGAAGAAAGGGAGTGCTTTATGTCATGTATCCTGGCTCTATACATAAGACCAAAGGCATCACTTATGTAAGTCTGTTTTGCTCTAAGCTAACAAACTTTACATGAACACACTGGTGGAGGCTGCTACGGGGCTATGTTGAATTAGAGCATCCTTTTGGCCTGGGCTACAGGAGGGAGGGAAGGGGACAGATTGACAAGAATTTAGCTTCATAAAATCAGTACAGATTAGACACAGCAAGTTCAGTGCCTGTTAGAGCTTTTTCTTTTGTTAGAATAAAGCTTAGCAGGGCAAAACCAGCTATGTGAGGTGGTAACACAAGGATGGGCATTGACTGCTGATTGTCTTTTCCAGTACCTGAGCTTTAAACACAGGTTTTAACACAGACATCAAATGAAGCTAGTAGGATCCAGGTACAGATCAGGTGAAAGGAGAATGTTCTTCATGCTGCAGGTAGCATCTCTGGGAAATGCTTTGCCAAAGGACATTTGAGAGTCCAAAGCTTTTCATAATTTTAATGGGGAAACTGAACAAATACTTGGAAGAAAAAGGCTTTGAAGACTGCTAAATAGATTAACACCAGGATTAGGAAAAATTCTGAGCAGAAAATAACAGGAGGCACATCAAATGAACATATATACCACTTCTGTCCTTACCCGCCCTCACCTTAGCATCCTCTTTTGACCACTGAGAAGCAGAATGCTGGGCTAGACAGCCACATATTTTCCTAAGGGTTAACGACAGCCACTGATACCCAGGTATTGTGCAAATGGAGTAAGAAGCTTCAGCTAGCTCTGAAATCTAAAATTAGGGGTTAGCAGCTGATAAATGTCTTCAAATGTGACAAAAATATCACATCTCAGTAACTGCCAACCTTTCTATGTCAGCTTAAAAACACCAGTACCTTAAATATGTGTCTCACTAGTGGTTGGTGCAGGAATACCAATAAAAGGAGAGAAAAAGGAGATGCCAGACACCGGAGTAAAATGGAAAGAAATAGGAACGATTAGGTGGAGAATGGGGAAACAGAGAATTTCTATCTGTTGGAGATAGAGCTGAATGTAAACAGAGCAGTTTGGGCAGTAGGCTGTGGTGTGTACACTACTAACCCAGTCTGAGGAATAAGAAAGGACTGTCTTATAAAAGGAAAGGCAGATGAAGGGATGGAGCATCATGAAAGGATAATAGAAAAAAAAAGAGAAAACAGGTGGCTAACATTTTCAGGAAGCTTGGAAAGCAGAGGATGAAATCTTGTGGGATAGATGAGACACTTCATGGTGTTCAGGTATAAGCAGCACAGTGGACAATGATGGGAATGCTTGTGCTGAGAAATGATAATGTGTGTGATGCTTTAGTTTACTACAGTTGTGCTAAAAGGAATGTTCAAAAAAACAAAAAAGTCATTTGCAACTTCTGCACTGTTTGAAGCCTTGTTATCTGCTGGGGATTCAGACTCTCTTCAAGAAGGACAAGGATATTGTGTGACACATGACAGCCCTTACTGTCAGCTGACTGCTTGTAAGAGCAGCTCTAAATTATGGCAGCCCTGTTAGAAAGACTATTGTGTTGTCCTTGAAATGGGTGGTGTAAATCTCAACTATAGCAGCTGCATCGTATGTACCCACTCATTGCCTCCTCTGCCACATGCTCTGGGTTTATCCTTGCTCTCAATGAAGCTTATTGCAAAGCTGACAGTGATTTCTGAAGGCACAAGAACAGGTTCTCTGATCTCTAAGTAGCAGCAGAATAGACACCCAAGGAACACAAGTACAACAACACGCCAACTGCTTGAGCCAGGCCATCAGCAAGGGTTTTACCCAACCAGACTGCCCAGCTTCTCATGAACAGCAGTATGATCCTGAGTCTGCCACATGCACCAAAGGACCATCTGAAGCACTTTCAGTGCTTTTCTTTTCCTCCTTTGGTAAAGTGGCCAGAAGAAGCATACACAAACAAGAAATACTTTAAATCATGGAAAACCTCAAATACTGAAATTCCAGTCCTCATACTAAACACAATCAAGATGTCTCAAAACAGTCCATGATGAGTGCATAGTTTAGTAGCAATACTGTAAGGAATCAAACTAATGCCTAGGTGCCCATATTCAAACAGAAAGCACATTCTAAATTAAAATCAGAACTGGAATGTATCAATCTTAACATTTCCCATACTGGTAGGGCAGGTATCCTAACATGCCTTCTATTCTTCCTGTGAAACAGCTGAAGGCAGTGTAGTTTGGAGGGATGACAGGTCCAAACTGGGTGCAGTGGAGGAATCTGCTGGACAAATCTGTTGCTGTGACAGTGTTGCTTTCTCCCTTCCTGCTCAGTCAAGGGGGTCACTCAACACTGCCTGAGAAGATCAGGGGGTTTGAGAATGTTACTGTCATATTAAGCAGATGTAGTTCAGTCTACAGAACAGATCTTCTCAGTCTCACCTAAAAACAACTTGAGTGTGTTACAGTCCTTGAAACGGGACATTTGTAGCACCTTGGAGGCCCTGATGCTCAAGTTCTCTGCTCCAGTTCACCTTCAACCACGTTTTCAATGGACAGCACCTCCTCCTTTTTGCCAGCACCCATCATGACTCTCAAAGCCTCCTTCCATTATCTTTTCTCTCCCTCCAGCAGTCAGGCACTGAGGGGCTATAGAACTCCACTGAATCTTAAGCCTGCAGGTCTAAATAATGCTGCCTTTGCTCTGTCCTTTGCCAAAAGACAAAGCAGTCTCAGATGATAGAAGCTCCATGAGCAGTTGTGTAAAATACATCAATAAGATTTTCATTACTATTATGACAAGAAATGTCATTAAATACACTATGAGACAGGTCTGTGATTAAAAAAAAAACAAACCCAACAAAACAACAACAAATCAAATAGATGTAATAGGTGATAAGAAAAGGAAACAGAACTTGAAAAAAAAAATCACAAAAAAGCTTTAATGGAGTTACAAAGTGGAACAAATACCTTAGGCAGAATAGCTTAGGAAGCTGCAATGAAAATGGTGCCCAAGACTGTGCTTAACCCAGGGATGTCATAGTACTTCAATACTAATGGGCATGTGCTGGCCATGACCTTCTTAGAGTAAAACTCAGGCAGGCACCACACCCTCCCATCAACTCTCCTGGTTTTCAGAAAAATGAAACTAAGCTTCCAGGCAGCACAGGAACCACAGAATACTCCAAAATCTTGCCCCATGTGGATGTTCAGGAGGCAAAGACACCAGGGTTTGCAACTGCACATACAGGAGGTGAACTTGGGCATGGTGCCTGTAATTGTGCTTGCCTCATTCACTTAACAGACTGAACAGAAGCACACTGGTAGCACTATCTGCTTTTGATGAACCAGAACCCCTGTGATCTTTCAGTCTCGTGCAAAGTCACATGCAGGCACTATTTTCAAGCATACATTTTGATATATAAAGGGAAAATAACAGTGAGGCTGCCAGAGATCTGCCTGCTAAGCTTTAGACAGTGTCATCTGCAGTTCGATCTGGTCGACAGCACAAAATCCTTTGAAGATGAGAAAAAATGGGTTAGTTTTTTCTGCTAGGAGACCATTTGTGGCACTATTGTTGTTTGTATTGTGCTAAGGTGAAAGGACTCTAGCACAGGAATAACTGTTACATGAGCACTATTTACTTGAGCAGGGTTAAGGCCAACGAGCTTGATTTTCCATTCCAGGACATCTTAAGAGTAACACCAAAGTCAATGAATATCCATCAGTAAAAGAGAAGTTTGACTAAGAAGGGAATTAAGTTTAATGAGAAACTCCACACTTATTTAAATGTTATTATCTCCACTGTTTCTATTTATCAATAGTACAGCGATAGATAAAAGAATGGAGTTTGCATAGCTGCAAGAGCTATTCTCTGCTGAACACATAATAAAGGTTTTCAGTAACCAAAAAGAAAAAAAAAAAAAAAAAGAAGGTACTGAAAAGCAATTCTCACTCCATCAGTAATGAAAAAAGCAAGTTGTCTTTGGAAAACTGCACAGGAGCCCCACTGTACAGGTTAATATGTTAAGACACTTTGATTCACTGCCCACCTGTGCTCACTGGAGCTGGTTAACTGCTTTATTTTTATCATATGTTAGCTGTCAGTCCAGCATCTATCTACCTTTCAGTTAATGTGGCATTTCTCCAAGATGAGAACTAGTCAAAGTATCTTTCTACAATTCAAAATTTTGCTTCCCTGGAAAGGAACAAAACCCCAGAGGTGAAAGCTCTGCAGAGGAAAGAAAAGGGAACAATGAATTTCCTAGCTTCACTGGAGTCTATTTCTGCCCTCCTACTCTGTTTACTATTTATGTCTATTATCTTCTCTTTTTGTGTAACTCCAACTGATGTTAATGGGAGGTCTGCTCATGTAAGGAGAGGACAATCAACAGCTAAATCCATAAGTCCAGGAAACTACATTTTATGTCAGCATATTCCACATATTTGATTGTCTCTATTCAATTTTAAAAAGCAGTATTTCTATATCTTCCTCCCATGACGCACAAAGAGATCTCTTACATAAATCTGATAATAGGTTATATACTGCAGAAACAGATAAAAACTGACGTAGACTGCAGCAGAATTTTTATTGAAAAAACTTTGTTTCTTGACCCAAGCCTTCTGCCTGTCATTAATGACCTTATTTTACTGGAGAAAGGAAAAATAAAAACAAAAACCAAACAACTGTGACTTTATTGAGGATATTTATGAGAATAAAGTTAACAGAGTTAGGTTCTCTCAACTTTTTAGACCAAAACTGTCCAAAACCAAGCAATGCAGCAGCCAGGAGTATTGTGTCCAGCTCTGGGCTCCCCAGCTCAAGAGGGACGGGGAAATACCAGAGAGAGTCCAACAGAGGCTCTGAGGATGCTGAAGGGACTGGAACATCTCTCTGCTGAGGAAAGGCTGAGAGCCCTGGGGCTGTTTAGCCTGGAGAAGAGAAGCCTGAGAGGGGAGCTGATGAATGTTTACAGATATCTGCAGGGTGGGGGCCAAGGAGAAGGGGCCAGGCTCTTTTCAGTGGTGCCATGGGATAGGATGAGGGGCAATAGTCACAAACTGGAACAAAGGAAGTTCCACCTCAACACCAGGAAGAACTTCTTTGCTGTGAGAGTGACAGAGCCTGGCACAGGCTGCCCAGAGAGGTTGTGGAGTCTCCTTCTCTGGAGACTTTCAGAGACCACCTGGATCTGTTCCTGTGTGGGCTGCCCTGGGTGACCCTGCTCTGGCAGGGGGGTTGGACTCGATGATCTCCAGAGGTCCCTTCCAACCCCTGCCATTCTATGATTCTATGTCCCCAACAGGTGACAGCTGACATATAAGTTGTATGGTGCTGGGAAACTTCCATCAGGATCTCTCCTTACCAAGGGTGCTCAGGAAGTATGGTTTTCATTGGTATTGTTATATGAACCAAGCTCAGGATCTTTTAAGTCTCCTTTTTTACTAATCTGGCACCAATATTTTTGGTTCCTCTAAGGAAGAGAGAAAAAGGTATTGCTTCTTTATGGGGGTTTTGGGGAAAGCAGGATGCTCTTACTTGGTTTTGCTAAAGAAAAATGATGGTACTCTGTGCCTGGGTAATTTTTTGCATGGTTTTGCTGGTAATGACTACATATGTCAGTACCAGAATAACCTAAATGGCAAATAACAAAGATCCGATTTTTTGTTCTTGATTCACACTTGTGCAATCCTGACAAATGTAGAATAGCTCATCCTCCTAAGGCACCATGAGCACGAATATATGATGGAATCAAATTCCCCTGTACTAGTCCCAGGCCTGAGGTAATCAAACAACATTTATGTTTTATTTGTCCCATGTAGTTAGAGATCTTTCTTTTCAGTCTTTGTTTTTTCTTTTCTACATGTCAAATATGAGTCTCTGTGATGTGCTGCTACCTCTTGAAATGTCTGAGGCACCTGATGGAGACAAAGTTAGTTTAGCTGCCATTATTCTTGACACATACTAAGCTCTCTGTTGTTACTCTTCAGCACTGTGACTCTGCAATGAATCCAGACTACAATTAAATTTCTGAGGCTAGACACTAAAACCATGGGAACCACTGCTGACACCTGCGAGCTACATGTCTCCAGAGCTGGCTAGAACTGCAGGTCCAGATTAATACAGATTATTGCAATGCCTTCTCTTTGGATAAACTGCAATAGTCAGAAGAAGAGAACAATTTGGGTTTAAAGGGTAGGCAATGGAGGAAAGATGGCTTTGGGTAATTTTCCCTTGCAGTGCCAGTATGACCTGTGCTGCCCACTCTGTTGCAAGACTTCTTGCAGATAGCTTGCCTGATACCCACATGGAAGGCTGCTAATACCAGAACATTTGTATTCAAAGATACAATAATGGATTAATAAAGCGTGTAAAATTGGATGAACTTCAGAGACTGATTTCTGCTCACCAACCTGAATGACCTCCAGACTGAGCCTGGTTTGGACAGGTCTGTATGAGTAATTTAGCTCAGAAATGTCCTTCTCCACTCTTTGTGAGCTTCAGTTTGCGTTGCAGAGCGTTGAGGTTTCTCTTCTGAAGACAATAAACTGAAATATGTGGTCTGGGAGTGTACATAATGCACACCAGCAACAATTGGACATTCAGCCTGTGCAAGATAGTCTGAGGTAAAACCAAAGTGAGTATATGATGGACATCAGGTCCAACTGTTCTGCTGTACGTGTCTGCTCCTATTTGAGTGCACTAGCTCCTCTCCAAAGACTACACTAATAAACATTATTACGAGCAATATCGTGTGCTTCTTGATTCTTGCTGAATATGATTCTCACTGCAAGTACTCTGGGGATCTTTCATGGCTTTGCCTTTCCTTGCCCCATTCAGTGTTTTATGTAATAAGGAGATTCTGCTGCAAAATTACACATATATATAAATATATTTTGCCAGAATACTTTCTCCCAGCTTCTTTGCCATATTCCTGTTATGCATTCACTCTCCAAAAGCATGAATCCTACAATATCCTCTTCCTGAATCTGGCAGCATTTATCTGAGTCTCTCTGTATCATTAATAGTTTTCACCTCTGTCACAAAGAAAAAAATTAGATTCATTTGATAGGCTGGAAATCAAAATACCATTGAGTTTATATGGTACACTTGATATTATATAGGAATTGTCTGAAGCAGACATCTCTTTCCCCAATGTCCATCTGATGTCCTGTCTTCTAAATCAGCCTTCAGATTCATGGTTCCTTTCCCATTTGTGGGACCTTTATTTTCTCAATAATTCAGACTCGTTGCTTCCAAAGCCTGTCACGCTGCGCTGGAATCAGAGTGGACCTTCAGTCCACTGGTAATAATGAGAATCAACACCAGTGTAAATATACATGCTCAAGAGTCATCATGCTGGACTGGGACCAGGAAAAGCAGGAGTTTGTTTTGCCATGGAAGAGTTTTGGTTGGCAGGGGGTGCGGTGAATTTGGAAGTCATGAGAACTGAAATACAACCAGTGGGCACCCTCGAATGCTAGTCTTGTCCTAGAAGGAGCACAGTGCTTTACAGCAGCAGGAATGCAAGCCCGTGTTTGGCTGTGTGAGAGCTGTACATAAACCACCAACAGTAAGTCTAAGACGGGGCCTTATGCTCCTGTTCCTTCAGTTCTGTAAGATCACTAATGACCAGGTGAGGTTACTCTTTTTGTTGTGAAGAACATGCATCTACATCAGAGTGAACTGAGACCACCACATTCATTCCCTGTTGTATTTCTTGTCGATTTTTAGCCTGCATGTCAGGTTTTTTACTGGTATAAAGCCCTGCTAGTGTGGCAGTGAACATATGCTGTTAGTGTGCAATAATTGTCCTTTAGCTCCTTGTTGGCTGGATTTATTACCTAAAGTAATCATGCTGCAACAAAGGAAAAAGTAAATAAAATGTTTATGATCATGGCAAATCTTGTTTCTCCTTTAAATATTGAAAGACTTGAATGATCTCAATGGCCAAAAATTACCTCAAAATGTATGTGTGTGTGTTTACTTTGGCATGGCCAAGTTGATATGATTTTCACCATAAGCTTTCTCTGCAGCCAAAAATCACATCACGCAAGCCAAAGCAGATAACAGACACATATACTTCTGAGGTCATCATTGCCTGAATTATTGAACAGGGTTTTGCACCTCTTATGGGCAGGCACTGGGATGGAAGCTTGCCAATAGCATCTCTTTTTCCAGCACATACTATACCCAAACACACATATATTACAGCACTCTAAAGGTAGTGAAATAAGGGTACTACTTCCCAAGATTTCATTCTTCTTCCTCACCAATAAAATACAAACAACAAATGTACCATTTGTCCTCTTCAACAACAACAACAAAAAAAGGAATATCTACAAGGCTATCCAAACTTTGACTCATCAGACATCATAGAGAAAACAAAGAGGGTTTCGGGGTTATCCTTCTTTAACGTCTGTCAATATGAACATGAACATCTCAAACCTGTTTTGAAAATAAACATTGTAGCTGCTTAAAGGTACACCTGATTTTTAAAAACACTGGAATTGTTTTTCCAGTATATGGGATGTAGGAAACAATGGCAAATTAACTGACTATAGAATTAATGTGTTCGATTTCTGAGCAGCAAACAGAGCCTGTTCCAGCAGGATGTTTAATTATGCTCCTAACTATAGACATAAGGGGTGAGAATTTTTTCTTTTTTAGTTTGCTGGCTGAATCAAAAGTTGTGTGTAGAAGATTTTGTGTCAACAGAAGACAATTTTCAGTCTTTTAACAATAGTTATTGATTGATTGTACATTTTTTGCTCTTCTACTTGACCTGAAAAAGGGAAGTTTGTTTCAGCATGATAAAGTTCACTTTTATTTTTTTAATCAACTTCAATGAAATTTTTGCAGTTGTTTTCAGTGAAATCATTTGAGTTTGAAAATACTGTGCTAAAACAGGTTGGCTTTTTCTGACCCTTTCTTTTGTTTAAAACCTTGTGTGAGTTTAGGAGTAGTTTAGTCAGTCCCTGAGCATTTGCTGCATCTCAGAGCAAATTGTTCAGAAAATGCTCTCCCAGTCCTGGTTTTGAGAGCAAATAGCTTCACTAACACAAGTAGCATCAACCACATGTTAAAATAATTCCATCCTCTTCTATCAAACATATGTGAACCATATTTGCTTCACTCATCTGACAGGAGGAGACGATCAAAACTTCCAGGGGTTAGGTGCTGTGCATTAAGTGTATACTGACTCATAGCCTGGGTTACATTTCAGCACAACAAGCTCATTTTTGGAGAAACAGACCTTCCAACATGTCCCTAGCCCAGGATTGTCATCTTGCAACATCTTGCTGTACTTTTCTATCATTTGGTTGCTTAATAAAAGTGCTCTGCCCACCACTCTGGCAAAACCACATTTCAACCTTGGCAATTCCCCTCTGAAACCTGCAACTGACCCTCCCTCCCATGAACAACTATAAAAGCCACAAACAAGAGGATTAAAATAAAAGGCTAATGAATATACACAATGTCACACCTGCCGCACTTGTGAATTATTGGTCTCTTAAACTTCTATAACCCAGAACCATCAGTGACACCCTTCATTTACCCTTAAGGCACTTGGCAGCTGCTTAAAAGGCTGTCTACGGCAGTTTGGTGGAAACAATAATAATACATTATAAATCAATGAAAATGAAGTTTTTGCAGCGATAATTTGATATGGATTTGCTAACATTTATATGAAATTCGATTCTGTTTGATTGCATCAGCATATGTTTCATTTCTTCAAGCGCTATTGATTTGGAAGGTTCTTTACCTATGTCTAAATTATTTCTGTTACAACTTTGCATTACTGTTTGGAAACAACCTCAATCGGCTGAAACCGTTTATTTAATTTTTAGCTTTTTAAAAATTTGGTTACTCGAGTAATGTGATCTCACTTGTATTTTTCAATTGACAAAAGCTACTAATACTCCCACATCTTCTATATCAATTACCTGCTAAGACTTGTCTGTAATTAAGTATGTTGGCAAAACCACTAAAGAACGGGGTGGGGGGAAATATGTAGGCATAACACTATAATGCCTAGAGTATTCATATCAAGGAACCAGCTCAAGGTTTTTGTGCTGAAATGGATGTTGCTAATGCAGATAGAGCAGTGATTACTTAATATGTTCAGGCTGGTAGCTGTGTCTCTGTACATATTCAGGTGCTGTGTGTACAACAGTGATGATAACCCCGAAAAGAGGTATTGTTGCAACTCCACTGATTTGCTATCAAAGTAGAAGCACAAAATAATCTGAAATGTGTTACTTTAAGTGACTATAAAATGTATCTAAATAAATGACCTGATTTTGAGACCTACTGGATTCCATCTACAGTTCTTGTCTTGTATTTTAAGTTTGGAAAGTTTCAATGTGTAGAGCATACCACATGCACTTGTCTGTGCATGGACTTGTTAGCTTATACTTTTATTATTTTTGTGTGTGTATGGCATCGCTTCTCCCAAAATTTCACCACATTTCCGTGGCTGTACCATTTGTGACACAAGTCCCTTAGACTTAAGTTGGGATGAGAAACCTTAATGAAATAATATTTTCCTCTGACTTACAAATATTGTCAAATTAGCAGAAACTGCTTTGGAAAACAGTAAATCCTGGCATGAACAAAACATTCTGCTTCTCCTCAGTCAAAATGAATATATAGGGGTTTTTCAATTTTAATTACTTGGCTGCCATTTCTGTTTGTTTGTTTGTTTTTCTTAAATACATCAAAATAAAACTTTCAGTAAAAAAAACCCCTTGAGATGTAATTCACCTGAAAAGAATACTAATAATTTTGAAAGTAAATCACTTCAACGTACTGGTGCTTCATTCCTAATTAACAACCCTGATAAAATGACAGAATCTTGTGATCTTTCATGAAAAAGGATTTCTGCCTTCCACACAGGTCAAAAATTGCTCCAGCCTGTGACTTGATAAAGCAATAGTAGTTGCTGCATGTACCTTTTGGTATTCTAAGTGTCTTTTATTATCTCTAACTCTCGGGGTACTTTCCCTGCTTGGGTGTCTCTGGCACCACTCTAGCAATATAGACACATCCCAGGTTCAGTGTGTCTTTCTGGTGGAAAGCACAGCCATGACAACTGGCCTTTCCAACCAAAAAATCCTATGCAAAGCATGCAAGAGAGAGACATTCCTGATTTAAACCACTGAAATAAATTAAGCTCACTTGCTGTAACACAGTGGTCATGGTTGGGGCTGCATGGTCCCTGAAGAAGAATGACTGGCTCACTGGATCAGGAGCAGAACAGCCCAATGCAGTTTCCATCAGCTTAACTTGCCCATGTCTCTAGAGTCTCCTGCTGTGTACACATACAAGTGTTAAATAGTCAACAGAGAAAGGGAAACCCAAAGAAACCCAGTGAAATGCTGGACAGCAGAAGTGAAGTATACTTGCTTAACCTTTCCATATTACAGGGGATTTAAAAGCTGCTAATGTTATAACTAGAGTCTACTTTGTTGTATTTTCTAACTTCTGAGATGTTCTCAGCATGTAAAATGAAAATCTGAAAAGGAAATTCTTCATCATGAGTCAGTTTGATTTCCTGCATCCCACTGATATGGTATTTACAATCCTAAACTGTAAACTATCCTGCACTACATTAGAAACTGTTCTGGTGGGAAATAATAGATTCTTACTTCTAGTTTGTGGGTTTATTTTCTTAAAAAAAAAAAAAAAAAAAAAGAGAGAGAGAGAGGGGAAATACCTGTTTCTACCAAGTTTCAATTCAGTCTACATTTGAGCTACCACAGTCCTCTGCACATATTTCTTTTGCACAGAAATCACCATCAACACAAGTCCAGGCAGCAGTGGTCCATCCTTACATTCCAGGTATGGTACCATTGGTCAACCAAGATTTCTTGCAATAGTGGATTTCTGGGGCATAGTCTGCCCACAGAAAGATGTGATGCTGTTCCTTACTGGTGTTTGCTTTGCACTGGTATTTCGGCCAGATTCACTGGAGATGCTTTGAAGTGAAAGCCAAATAAAGAATGCAACTTCTGTATTTCCAACTAGGACATGACTAAAGCAAATGACTGAAGTAATTAAACAAATTTGTGCTATATACAAATAAAAAACATGGAAAGCCTGTCAATAGTTTATTTCTCCACACATATGCTTATCTGACATTTTATTTCCAGGTCCTTCACAGGAATGGACAAGAGAGGCTTCATATTCCTGCTGGGTTCACTATGTCCATGCTCCAGCCTGACTTAAGGCTGTGCAAGATAACAGCCTTCTCCTTGTGAAGAAATGGGTAGAGAGAGTCTGTGGAGCCCCTCTGTCCCCAGGATGGCCTCTCCATCCATGGGGTGCATAAAGAAGAGTGTCTCCAGCAGGTCAAGGGAAGTTCTTCTCCCCCTCTACTCTGCACCAGTGAGACCACATCTGGAGTATTGTGTCCAGTGCTGGGCTCCCCAGTTCAAGAGGGACAGGGAAATACTGGAGAGAGTCCA
>JANHGN010012547.1:33414-52002 GCA_024605025.1 Megaceryle maxima
GGACCAAAAAAAAAAAAGGAAAGGAAAAAAAATTATGAGCCAATGTTAAAATAATTTCTTTAAGTCCCATAAGCATCTGTGACCTCGGGTGAATCCAGGGCAGGGGGCAGGGGGGGCTCACTGTCAGGAGATGCAAGTTCTGTCCTCAGCCCAATAAAGGTGAATTCCTTTCCCTGTAGCTCGAGCACTGTGAGTGCCATACATTTGTTAGACTATTGTTCAGCAACGCTGGAGGGATGGAGTTTGTTCTTAGATGACACCGTGCACTCCTCTGCCTCGAGTTATCCCAGCACCCCACATTAGTGGCTTTGCAGATGGAGATGCCTACGACATCTGCATCTCTTTGGCTGTCTGTTTTATGCTCTTGTCTGGTATTTTCAAGGGTTTTTAATCACAACTCCAGTAGATTGATCAATGACAGATATGAGCAACAACTTTTGCATGCAAACAGTGCAGGATTTTTTATCTGAGATAATATTTCTCTCTTAAAAGGCCTCTGCTTTGCTATGTATTAATTAAAATCTAAATACTAAATATTGATTGATGCGTTATCAGGCCATAGCAGTTGGGCCCTGCCACATTGATTTTTTGCTGTGATTTATTATCATATTTAAGAAAAATCATTTTGTGTGATTATACGAGGAAATAGACTTTAGTGAGGGTGTAATTCTTTTGTATCACTTTTGTTGTGTAGAGGACGGGCCAATTCCTCAATTGTGGCTAAGATTGCTGATATCCTTCATTGCTTCTTCTCTTTGGCCTCCGACGGCTAATGCTTTAAGCCTGCTTGGTCTTGTCATTAGGAATAATGGGCATTAGGATTACCTCTTTAATCACAACTAAGATTAACAGATGGTATGAACCCAACATCTTAAAATTATCTAGTTATTAACAAGTATTTCCTTTTAACACATCAATAACATTTGCTTTTCCTAACTGCTCTGGCAGAAACGCAAACTTTAGTATTAATAACAGGAAAATTTATCACTTTTGTCTATTACTACACCCTTCCACATAAAGACATCCTAAATATAACAAAAATGTATATGTAGCTTTAGATACTGTGGACCCTGCAACTGCTATTACGAAGGAAATTCTTATTTTCTGTCTATGTGGATACACATGAATGGGGGGAGGTGTATGGATGTATCTACTGCAAAATGGATCCATTTTCATTATTTTCAGCTCAGGAATTAATAAAGCTATGTGTTCCTTTTAGCTCAAATTCTTTTTTCTGTTATTAAGGCAAGAGAAGAAAACAAAATATTTCAGTTAACATCCAGAATAGTATTCTGCATGAACCATCAGCAGAAAGAATATCTATGTAAGCTTTTATTTGCCATAAATCAGGTTATTAAAACAACTGCTTATCACCTTATTCTTTCTGTTTTCTCTTTACTTTCTCCAGGTTCAGATGCCTAGTGAGGATTTATTAAACCATCAGAGCATACAGGTAACTATTATAATATGTATTTTGTTTTGCTTTTCATTTGGCATTGGTAAAGGACTCACTGAAAACACCATATTGTGACTTATAGGCAAAATTATCGATCATTTAAAGAAAGACCTTTATTTTTAAAGAGGGCAAAGAAAATATCCTTAATGTGAGTTGTTTGTGAAACTGATAGTTTTCATTAAGAAAATAGAAAAAAAGATAATTAATGGATACAGATATCAAAACTCTGAAATGGTCAGCAGCTATCTTGGATTAACCATTATTTATTAAGTGCTTTCATTGCACCAAAGTCAGCAAAACACAGAGAAGAACCTTTCCAACAGATTTCTTTTTATCTGTGTTCCAGCTACAATGACTGATATTACCAAGAACAGGATGGTTGCATCATTATGACTGAAAAATTGCTATCATAGAAGGACATCTATTCATTAATAGCAGTGGCAGAATCATATCTGTCTTCCGTAATCACAATTCTCTGCTAACATAAGTAAATATTTCTCCTTAAAATGCAATGATAAAGACAAATCTGATACTATTCATAATTGTTAGGGGGGGAAAAAATAAAAATAATTAATTTCTGGGATATAGGAAATTACTCTTTTCCTAACATAGATTAATCCCTCTCTTTGATTGACTGATAGAATGTAATAATTGCTTGTGCTGTTCACTAATGTGTTAATTTTTTAATGTGCTTACCAATTAACCTTAAAACATTTAAAAACAAGATTTAAAGTATTACAGGCAAATACTTAACCCTGGTGTTCCATTTTATATGCACTTTGTTTCCTGTCAATGGTGGTGGCGAACTTTATAAGGAAAAACTAATACTGGAGGTTGAGAATAAACCTCCAGTGTTGTAGGAAGAGGGAGCACAAAGCACTATGTGGACTGCCACAAAATGTTGTGTAAGCAGTGCACAGTGAGGGCTTCAATCCACCATACCATGAATTTCAAAGTTACACAGTTAAAATTTGTTTCAGATTTTGTGTCTCAACATGAATCTCCTGACAGTGTTTCTACAACATTCCTAGGGAATGAATTTTCCCCTCCCCAGTGATGTCTAGCATTTAATCCTGAACGCACAAGGGAAACTATGTGAGCAGTCAGAGGATAAAATGCCACTAATCATAAAGGAAGGGCCATCAAAAGTGAAAATTAAATATAAAATCTATAGATTCTTCCCAACTCCCATCAACTCATATCTCTTTCTGTTATTTTAGTGACAAGTATTGTTTCTAATAGTGGCACATATGTAGACATGAAGAGGACTTTAAAAAATATTATCATATTTTTAAACTTATCTCTTGTAAGACTGAGAATCTATGAACAAAATGCTTCCCTAAACTGGACTTGGTTTTGTCTAGGAATTGCAGAGTTCAGAGCAATAGGCAGCATTTCTTCTTGCATTAACCAAGCCTACAAGCGAACAGCCTAGACTGTGTGCACCAAATTAAAGCTCAGTGAGTTTGGTGGGGAACTGCTGGGTCAGTTTGTTTGCCTGTTCTCATCCACTGGGCATAAGGTAAAGCACTAAGTATATGATAAAACACCGACACCCTCAAAAGTAACTGCTGTTTACATTGCTTTCCTCACCCCTCCCCAAATAATAACAGTACTGTACTAGGGAGTAAACACTGGCTAAAAAGCTTCTGCAGGGGAGACAGATCAATTCCTACATTACAGAAGACCCTGCAGCTTTCCATCTGAAGGAAGTCTAAACGGGGGATCTGGTCCAGCACATGGGAGTAACTTTATCCACTGGGACAATTACTCCAAACTATACACATAGGTATAAAAAGAGTTATCATGCAATCATGCAATTATTAGAGGGAAAAAAAAATAAAATAAAACAACCAAACAAACCAAAACAGAACAAAACAGCAAAACAAACTCCTTTTCAGATTACTTCAGATGTGACTAATGCAGGAACAAACAACATGACAATCTTCCTCCACATCCCAAGCCTGTGATAGATGCTAAAAATATGGAGATAACTAGCTGGGTAAAAAAGCCCTCCAGGCAGGAGTTTGCAGATATTGTTTACATTTACACAGCCCTAGGGATTTCCATATTGTTTAACAGGCCTCTGAGATAGTTAGGCTTATCATCCAAAAATGTTCCCCTATGTGGCACACAAATGTCACATGACAGGTGGGGGTGGAAATCCTGCGTGCAGGACGGGTTCGGGAGAGCTTGCTTTTGTGTCAGACTGTGCATTCTCTAAGTACCAGGGGTTCTTTTCTTTGCAAAACATGAAGAAATGTGAAGAGGTAGCCAGGGAAGTCCTGTGTGGGAGAAGAGGTGCAGCAACATTAATAAGTAGGGAAGCAAGTCTTTGTGAAGCTGCTCTTTTGTTTGTGGGTGCTCTCTGCAGGGGGAGCGTTGGACACTGAAGGGTTCCATGACCTTTACAGATGCAGAGGGGAAAGCATCTGGGGTTAGGCAGCAGCACGACAAGGGTGAGTGACTCCTCTACAGCTTGCTAGGGCACAGGTCCTTCTAGGATCACAAAATATTCTAGCTCATTTCTAGCAAGAAGCTCTGTAAAGTAGAGCCTGTGTCAATGGCAGGTCTCCAAGTCTCCTGAGAAGTGAGTGTGCTCCGGCCAGCAGACTCCGTCTAACGTGTGCTTCTCGGTGTAATTCTCCAGTTACCATCCCAAGCTCTCCATGCTGCCCACACCACAGTGCCAGTGTGCCTGCTTCAAGGCACTCGACATTTCTCTTTCCCTTCTCTCACCTCCCTCCAGGAAGGTTGCTTCCCCAAATTATTTTGAAGTCTCTTCTCTTCTGACTCTTTCTTCTTCCAAGTACTGTTCTCCAGCATCACACTGCAAGGAACAGACTTCTGCTTTTCTTCACCACAAGGAAATGCTTTTCTTGGCCACTATGAAGTTAAGATGTAAAGACTTTCAGATTATTGTGGAGGAGACTTGGGGAAAAAGAAATTGGTTGCATTGCTTTTTTATGTCTGTGGTTTTGAAAAACTTGATTTTGCATTAATTCTTGTAGCTGATTGGGCTTGAGTGTTATAAGGTCACTTTCCCACCACAGGCCCAGGGACCACTCTGTCTTATCTCGAGTATTAGTCAGAGCTCTGCTGCTAACTCTGAAGCTTTGACTGCAGAACAGGCTCTTGATACTTCAGGAGTTTGCTAGCACAAGCTCTCCTTGTTTACACAACCTGCTGAGGGATATGAAAATCTGAGTCCTCAATGAGTGATGAATTTCAAAAGAGAAAAAAACCCAAACAAACACAAACAATTATTGCAGTACACCTTATGGCTTTAATTACTATGTTGATGCCCATGTTAAAGCACTGTGTGTTTAGTTTTCATATATTTTTTTTTTCATGTTTAGCAAATACTGGTTTTCTCCTTCAATGTGTCACATCTTTCCTGTCAGGAGAATGGTGCAGCAAAACCAGTCTAAAATTACAATCTTACCTGTGTGGTTTTAAAGACAGAAAATTGCTATGGGAACTTGATTCAGAAATGATGTTTTGTATCAACATGCTCAATGCACCTTCTTTTTATCTCACTGGCTTCTGTGTAAGCTCAATATGAAAAGTTATCTGAAGTCTAAGTGAGTGAAAAACATCAATGTGGGGACTCTGCATGGGTGTAAAGAAATCCACAAGATGCAAAGTTATGAAAAGTCAGCCACAAAGCATTTCTGTACTTGCAGAAGACATCAGTGCCTCTCCCAGCTGTCAAGAGTACCAGGATGTGGAGTCATCTCCAAGCAGGCTTTAGCTGATTGCACAGGATGACTGATAAATACTCTATCACAGTTGAGTATTCTGGGTTTTCCCTGGCCAATAACTACTTTCTCATATTCTGGACATCACTTTTCTCTTGGGTCCTCTGATGTTCTAATCCCCAAGCTAGTGTCACTCATGGCAGTCAGTCTGTAGTTTTACAAGATCAGCTGAGACATGGACCTCTAATAAGATTAAGATTCATCAGCATGGTTTTAGTCCTTTCCTTTTCTGAGACAGAGGAACAGAATTACTCAATGCTTGCAGCCACAACTTCAAGCTTGCTAAATATTACCTTTCCTCCCTCTCCTCTGAGGAATCTACGTGGCAGTTATGCAGATTTGTATAAACACTTTAAGAAAACAGAAAGAAAAAAATTGCAAGAAGTTTTTAATGTTTTGTTTGGAAATAACTTTCCTTTGACATCATACAGATTTGCATTTTTTTAATGAAGTCATGTGCTTGTCACCATGTGCTTTGGTACTTCAGTAATGAGTTTTCCAGTAATCAAGAGAAGAGGTGAGAATTGGTGCATGTGTCCTTTCCAGGAGGGCCCTTCACTGCGTTCTCTTCTGTCTTGGTGCAACAGTTTTTACACCTCACATGAGCAGATTACAAAACCTTGTAACTCAGGATATGCTGCAGTTTTTCAAAACTATACATTTGAAGTAGTCAGAAAACCCAGTTCATTGTTTTACAAATGTTTGTGTTAGCATCTTGTCAGAGCACTTCTAGGAAGCTTCACATGGAGATGCGCTGCACATTTTCCTGGTATTAACTTCAGGTCCTGTGCGGGTAGATGCCAGTTAGATGCCACAGAAATCTAGGAAGGTATTTCACCCACTTTCCATAGGGAAATCAACCCTCTCCCCACCTACCCTGACACCCAAATCCCAGATACTGTAGCTTTGAGTGACAGCTGGATTTTGAATCCCATGGGGAGACTCTATGCCTCTTGACGGATTCAATGTGACACTGCCCAGACTGCCTGCAAACTGGCAGACAGCTCTGTTTGCCAAATGTCGACATTATCTAATTGGCATTTCAGCCCACTTCTCATTTTTAATGGACACGAGAAAGATCCAGCCAGCAGAGTGCCGAAGCAGCGGCAGAGTGTTCAGGCTGCACCGGCTGCAGCCTCCCTTGGACAGCTGCAGGATGGCACCAGCACCCGGGGTGTGGAGGCAGGTACTTGAAAGCTGCTGGACCACTTGATGGAAAATACAGGAACTGAGGAGGAGAAAGGAGACAGCAGAGGAAAGGCAAATTCAGGAGTAGATGCTGGTAATCAAAATAACATCATGTTATTGTGGTGGCTGAATAGCTCAGACCTCCTAACAGATCCTACAGCAAAAGCAACTGTCCTTGTTGGAAGAACAGGCTTGCCACGGTCAAGAATGTAGCTAATATATACCTATTGATCCGTATAATAGTCTCGTGATGCATTTTATTCAGAAATATCAAACCTTGCAATTTGAAACTTGGAGCAGAGTACACCAAGTAGGCCATCTGCTGAAGCAGCTGAGAGATGGCAACTCATACATTAAGGTGGCTGCCTATTCCTTTATAATTGTTGCCTGTATCTCAAGAAATGGATCTGTTTCTCCTTTTCATATCTGTCTGCCTGGCCTGCCAGTGCAGTGGTAGATTACTTTTTCCCACTGTACTAAACTGTGGTTTCCAAATAAATTATTGCACCTCTCTTGGCTTGCAGCAATAGCGTGGCAGAATGGATAAACAATTCACGTGGTTCAGCCATCACTCTAAATCTTCATCAGGCACTGTTTCAGTGGCTGCACCCTTTTATCTTAAACATGTCATTCCTAATTTCCTGTCAGAGGATCTTTTCCACATTATTTCATATAGCTTTAAATAGCACAATATATGTCCCTGGGAAAAACACCAAAGTAGCGTCTGGATGAGAAAAGGTGTGGGGTGCATGAGACACAGGAATGAGTTGAGATGTTTGAATCTTTCTTGAAATTGGTATCCCATAAGACTTTTAAATCTCACCACTCTCTAAATAATATGTGTGGACTAAAAAAAACAAGAACTACCAGATAAATACGTGATTGTAATTAAGCTACTTCAGCAGTAACCCAGAGAGTAAATACAAGGAGGTGTGACTACATGTATAACCAGGACTAGGAAGAAAGAAATAATTAAAATAAAATAAAATAAAATTGAATTAAATAAAAAAAAAAGAAGGAAATAAGCAAAACAAAACAAAACCAACCAAACAACAACAACATAAGAAAAGTCCAAGGTTTGAAACCTTAAAATACCATTTTCAAATTCATGGGTTTTTTTCATCCTCTATTTCTTCAATGTTAGCTCCACTGTCACTTGGTGAAGCTGGAATATTTTACGTTGCACTCCTTTTTATACTAAAAAGCACAGTTTCCCAAACTCGGACTGCAGAAATGACAGAGGATTTTTTTAAAGCTTAACATCAAGACAGTTCTAAGAGGCTACTGTAAAAGGATTTCCCAGTTTCAGTGAGAATTATGACATTATTCAACATTCTAACAACACGTTCAGCATAAAGGAAAGCTTTCCTACAGTCTCAATAACATTTTCCATGATACTCCCTTCTAACTGCATGCAGGTGCATGTTTCCAGCCACTCTCCACAGTTTCTTAAGAATCATTACAATTCCCACTTTTATCAACTAGTTATTAAAAACCTTTAAGGGGGAGCTGTTTAATTAAAAGTAGACATTTACCGTGTGTTTAGTGTGACAAATTTCCTAAGACCTAAGAGTGGTTCTCTCATTAAATTTCATAATTCTTTCACAAATTGTAACTACAATATGATAATTCCAAACTCCTATGTGCATTTCTAAAGTATTAGGTTTACTAAGTTTTAAAATCTGAGGCTGGATTTTGTCCCTGTCCAAGTCTGTAGGAATATATTTATATTGTTCCCATCAACTTTGACAAAACCAGAATGACACTTGTGGGACTCATCCCAGTCATGATTCATTTACATACATAGATCTAAATTTGTCATAATGTCTTTGGTTTCAGTGGAATCAATCCAGATCAGTGAAGTCATTCTGTACATAGCATTTTCTAGAGGTTAGAAATTTTTTACTGCATTTCTTCATCCTTCTCTATGTATGTATATGTATACACATACAGAGAGCCTGACACTAATCATCCCCACGGTAACGTAAACCAGGAACAGCTGCACTGCTCTGTATATACATTTACACCAGAAATGGTGTAAAATCGAATTGCTGAAGAGTGTGTGCCCACTCACTCGCTGGATAACACACCTACTTTTGTTTGTGCAGAATATATGTTCTTCCTTACACGGTCTCACGTCGACCATGGCAAACCTCAAGGTCAAACCATTGCCTTTGTATTCATCGGACACGGGGGATGTTTGTGTTCTCCCAGTAACGCCAAGATGAATCGGTGGCTTAAAACATGACTATAAAGCAGGAGTATGACTGCAGTGCCTTGAGAGGCACAGGATGACTGACAGTGACATGAGAACACACCCCTCTTGTTCAGGGGGGTTTTTTTATCGTTATTACTTTAACGCTGACATCTGACCTCTTTAGCTGCTTGTGTGTAGCGAAGTGTTCCTGGCTCACACCTGGTGTTGGTAATAAAGCACAGCATGCATAAATAATGAAGATATGTTTGTGAAACTTCACTAAGTGGCAACTGCCTGTGACAGAGATCCCGCTACCAGCACTTGCTGCTGTAAAGGTCTGTTAATGGAGGCTGCTCAGTGGATGACAAAATGACCCAATTAAAGTTTATTCCAAATGACATCAGGGTCATAAAAGGAAACAAAAGAGGAGGAAATGGCTCTGGTGGGTTGAAAATATATTGCAATGTGTATTATTACATATGTGCTTAATGCTATCACAGGAGGACTTCATATTCACTTAAAACCTATCTGTTGAAAGTCAAGTTAATGAAAAGGGTGACTGTTGGCTGAAAAATGATGGCTTGTGACACTCTGCTGGACATGCTTTCCAGGAAAAGATCTAGTAAGAAAGTCTTTTTGAGATTGGGATAGGAGAGACGTTTCTCCTGTCAGACACTGGATCAGAGGCTTCCCAGAAAAGCAAAGGATTTCAAATTCAAGTAGTCAGTCCATTTGTAAGGAAAAGCTCTCACATACGTAGTAAAGTACTTGTAGTGTGGAGTTCATCGTATTCTGATTTATTCTGAAATTTCTAGAGAAGGGCTGAAATGCTGGGCCCCTTGAGGACCAGACATATGGCCCAATTTACAGAAAAGTTATTTGCTCCTAAGTGCCCCTTCCATTGGAAGAGAGGAAATGTGTGTAAATGAAAGGAGACTGAGGTGCTCCAATGAGAAATCAGCAGGCAATAAAGTGTCAGTGATTTTGAGCCACCTGCAGTTAATTTTCCATTGGTTCCAGTCATCACTCTGCACAGGGGAGGAGGAAAGACTGCTTCATGGGATTTCTTTTGCATTTGGACTCCATCGATGCTTTGTGAGGTACCTAATGCATCAGTGGGGATGAGCGAAGCTGTGTGATTCTTTTCTCAGGCAAACAGGAGCAGCAAGAAGAATATGGGATGGGACCACAAGTATCACTTGCATGCATTCTTTCAGGTAAAATGAGAAAGATCAGCTCCCTTCTGTCTAAGAGACTGTGAGGCCAGCCTGGAAGTCCTAGAAACGCTCTTCACACAGTGCAAAATTAGAATATTTAAGGGCATTTTTAATTTAGGGCAATAACTTAAGGGGCATTTTTAATCCTAGGAAGCCAAGGAAACCAAGGCCACAGAGAAGTACATTTGAGTACTTTTGAGCACATCAGTTTTTGTTGATTGAATGAGATGCAAAGTCCTACCACTCAGAGAGAGGATGCCAGAAATCTGCTCCAATTAATTCCATTTCACTATGACATCTTTCCCATGTTATAGTTGAGGAGAGTGATGAGTTGCATGCAGTCCTGTTGGCATGTTTTAATAATTTACTGCTGTCTCACCTCACACAGACTGCTCCTCTGCCCCAGTCAGCTTTGATTCATGAGGAATTTCATTTTTTAGGAAAGTTCATTTTCAGAAACTTGTTGGGTTTGTCATTTTTTACTTTTGTTTTGTTGGTGGTTTGTTTGTTTGTTTGTTTTACTTTGTACTGCTACATACTTGCATCAAGTATTCAATCAACTGCTATTTGGCAGGCAAGGAACAATAACCTGTTGTTTCTTACATGTGCACCTCACCAGCATAAAAACACATTGCTAAAGATGTAGCAACAGGTTGGTGGCTGCCTAAGATGGGTGCCTTCAGATTTCAAGGGACTGCCTCTTGTGGCTACACTAAAACATATTCTGTCTACTAACTCTGAAGATGTGGCTTTAGCCCCAGAATTTCAATCTTCTCCAGAGAGAAACAACATTGAGGGATAGGGCTGGACAAACATTTTGTTACACTGCCCTGATATATTAATACATCTTCCAACAGTCTGTAGCTCAAAATATCCCAGGCCACAGGGTTTGTGTTTAATAGCCCTTGGTGAATTTTTTTTCTGTACTAACCACACCTGAGTTTTGAACCTCTGTAAATCTTTAGCACCATTCTACACCACCACTAGAAACAAAGCAAAAAGAACACCAGGCCTCCCCAGACAGCTAGTTTAATACAGAAATGCAATTTTCTCACAATGGTTGGATGCTTCCCTTGCAAGGTGTGATGCTAATTGGAATACAGTAATCTTCAGCATGAAGATTTTGTTTTGGTAGAAATAATGATAAAACAAGTAGAGCCATACTTGCCTTAATAAAAAGTCATCCTACCCTTTCGATATGAAAATGGACTTTGACCTTTGTTAGCTTAATGAGTTTGAGTCAGAAATTGAGCAGTAATATTTGGGCCAATTGGTTTTTGCTATGCTGTTTGTCTCAGAAGAGGAAACTATTTGCCTTCTACCCTAGCTCCTTTCTGGTCCTTCTTGGCATGTACCACTTTATTGGGAAGGAAGATCCTTCTCACATTCCAGGAAGGAGTGTGTGCCCTTGTAAAATCAACAAGATTAAGAAGTTTGCCTCAAGGCAGTGATTCCTGGTTTTGAGAAATACTCTGCTGAGCTGCGTATCAACACTTCCTGACGCCTATTTAAAAGAGGATGAAAACCCTGAATAAGAATCTCTTCAGAACTGGAGGTAAATGTTGGGGTTTTTTTCCACTTACATTTGTATAATATTTCTAGCAGATATGTCTTTCATTTTGTCTTTTGTCAGCAGAAAAAGAAAGTCTGTTACTGCAGAAATCAATGCTTTGCAATCCCACCGTCCTCGGTGTGATCCGGGGAGATCACATCTTGGGAAGGAGAAGTCCGAGAGAGCAGAACACAGGCAGTTCAGCAGTGCTGCAGCTGTCTCCCAGCTCCTCCTGCGAGACCTCCCACAGACCTCAGTGCCAACAGCTAACGCACCGAAAGCGAAGCGTGTGATCAAATCCTCTCCCAAAAATAGGACCTCAGTAAGCAGTCATCTTTCCTCATCCCAACTGTGACAGTGTGGAACCAGTGTGACTGGGCAGGGACGATGCTGCTGTAGTACAGTAGCAGCAACCTTTCAGGAGAGCAAAATAGCAGCCCTAGTTCCTTGCTCTCTTTTCAGGAGTGCCGTGGTATTTAGCCAGTGTGTGAGAGCTCTTGGCCTCAGCCTTCTGACAAAATTTCTATTGTAGCTAATTATATTCTCCTTATCTACTAACCTCCCATGTGTCCGCTAGCTTGAGTGGAACTTTTCCAACTGAATGTTTTTTCAAGGGAAAACTGCTGTTTGATTGAAAACAAAGCTCTTCTATGAAAGTGTCAACTTCAACAAAATCTGAAAAACAATTACAACTCCTTCAGTAAGGTTAAGATACCCTGCATTAACCTTTTCAGCACAGTGACTCCATTTTTCATTTTGAAATTACTCCTTCAGATTGTGTTATATTTTAAATTGAGATTAAAGACTGGGGCTTGAGATGAAATTGTTTTGAAAATGTCACTTAAAGGGATTTGATTTTATTCTGCTTCAGAAGCAAAATAAATCTTGAAATCCTGAATTTTCCTGTGCAAGGAAAATTTTGTATTCTTTGCAATGCTGCTCGTTTGCTTTTGGTTCGATGCTGCGGTGCATCGTTACTGTCCTCATTAAGGAAATTGATGCATATTCTCCACTTAGGACTGGTATTTCAGTCATGGTGACTGTAGCTGGGTCCTATAAAGAATGAAATTTTTCTCTTTCCCATTGCTATGAAGTCTTAAGCTGACCTTCTGTACTAACATGTGTAAGAGCTCTGCTTGCTTGCTCTTACAAGTGAACTGCTGCTACCTTCTTAAAAATTTCATCTTTCACAGCCTGAACAGCGTGTCGTTGAAAACCAGTTGCGTGTTTCTGCTCTACATATACTCAAAGAAAAGAGAAGGACCTCAACACGCAGAAGGTTCTGATGAAAACAACTTGAAATATTCACAACTGGGTGTCCCATGCAGAGAAGGTCCTGTTTCTCAATTCAGATCCCACTGCTCATATAACTGGCTGCTGGAATGGGTGCCACACAACAAACAGGGCAAGGCAAAGGGACGCTCCAAAACATGCGGATTTATGAGTTATTGAGAATATCTGGAATTGCATATGAAAGCAAATTTGGAGGGCACAAAGTTACTTAAAATGCTATTGTAACAGCATACATGATGCCAAACATCCTTATCTGACTTTCGCTTCTGCATGGTCCTTCAGGGTAGAGCAAAATGGAACAGGTTAGTGTCAAGAGAGTGGTCTTTTAGTGACAACTGAGGCTGGCGTTCAGGAGACACAACTTCTAATGTTGCCTGCCTTAGTGTGAGGAAAGGCTCTGTGTCCTCGGCAGCTCTGAAAGTGTGTCTCATGGATTGAGCTCGCCAATTCTAACTGGAACAAAATGGTCTTAACATCTGGCCTCAACCTCATCTGAATTGCAATGGGGAGAATAATGCTGAAGTATTTCACAGAGTTGTCGTTCAGTTCAGTAAGTGGTCGGATAATGTTTGCAAATACCTATTATTCATAGACTCTCACCAGCTGAGGATCTGCCCTTGAATGCTGACTCAGAAGTACATATTCTACTATAAACAGTCTACTTCTAATTGGTTCTTGCTTGAATACTAGATGATGAGATGCAGGAGCATTATAGTGTCACTGGGCTTGTTATGATCCATGAAAGAAAGCATCAGTAAAGTGATCTACATCAACAGAGGTGTTGGCATCAGAGAACACCTGCAGAAGACAGCTAGAAAGCCCAAGTCCTAACTCAGACTTCATTCCTGCCTTGTCTAAGTTTCTGCCAGTTAGTGCATTTTGGAACTCATGTATCTGGCTGATCCATAAACTGCATTAGGCAGAAATGTGCCTATATTTGTCATCCAACATAGGCGAGTAGCTTTCTAGATGTTTGGAATGCATTAAAGCTATGGCTTCTGAATACAAAGCAGGTAGTGTCACAGCTCCTTGTAACAGGTGTAAGAACTGAGGTCATCATCACTGGTAAAGACTGCTCTGACAGCATGGAGCCTTATCAGAAAACACCCATTTATCAAAGCAAAATTATTTTTGTGAAAATATATCTGGTTTGATACATCCTAATTAAACCACAGGCGTGGTTCTGATGGAGAGCTACCTGCCAGGAAAGATCCCTTAGAAATCCAGACATCCTAAGCTCCCAAGGGTAGGGAAATGATTTCTGTTCATACCAGGCAGCACTGTTTCCCATACTGCCTGACTCCTAAATAGCCACACCTGAAGTCCTTTCATGTCTTTGCCTTACTACCCATCTACTAGAAATGGAGGTCTCTGTAACTGGTACCTTGCAGGAGAGTTCTGAAAGTTGCTGCTTTTTCAGCTGGGTGGTTTGATGCTTCCAGCTGAAATCTTCCTTATACAAGCAGGAAATAAATAATGGT
Organism: Megaceryle maxima; assembly: GCA_024605025.1. Lineage (NCBI taxonomy): Eukaryota > Metazoa > Chordata > Aves > Coraciiformes > Cerylidae > Megaceryle > Megaceryle maxima. Next base: position 47,560 of record JANHGN010012547.1, read on the forward strand.
GGACTAAGTTTGTATATTTTTTTCTAGAATGCAAGAGAATACAAATGCATACCCCACCCAAGGCAATCAGTTTTGCCAGTGACTCTAATGGATTTCTGAATCTTTTCTTGAAAAGAATCTGATTAAACCTTCTTATGGTTCATGGTTATCTTGTAATACAATTTTGTCAGGTGGTCCACCTGGGAACTCTGGTATCAGCTCTTCAGCCCGAACTCAAATAATACCTTAGGAGGCTTTGTTAAATCACTTTGGATAATATGCTCAGCAATGCAGAGCCCAGAATTAGCTTCCCTATGAAATTAATTCATATTAAATGGTTGCTTTCCTACCAAGTGAAAAAGTAATTCTGCCTTCTTCTCCCCCTCAGACTTTCTTATGCACGATTGAAGTTTCACTGAGGCTAAATCATCTTGGTGATATATGGAGGGAAGGGGGATAGTTCTTTCATCCCATTTGCTCCTCATGTGTGAATATCTAATTGTTAATCAAAAATGCACTTGGATAGCAGGGGAGATTTCTTCATTCAGTCAGAATTATAAAGTAGCAAGTTTCCAGAGGAACTAAAAAATATGCAAGTCATGACAAAGTATTGATTGCATAATAATGTGATGTCAACAGCACAGAATAATCATGTTTGCAGGTGGGAGCTTTACATACATTATACAGCAAAGGGTTTACTGTTGAAATGGAAATATAAATTGAGCGGTATGTATTTCTCAAAAATAAAGCATTATCCACATACTAATACCCATCTTCTACATCATGATAAAGCATTATGATCTCTCTCCTGGGCTGAGTAATGAAAAGGGAAAAATACAGTGTTTGGAATTAAATCTGATGTGGATGACATTTAAGGTCATGAAAGGCAATCTTAGTTGTACTGAAATCTTTTAATCTTATTTGCAGATTATTCCATCAGTGGCTCCCTGGAGTTGCAAAAGGATTTTATTCTCATATCTTTATTATTTAATTGAATGTTGAGAGGGTAACATATTGTAAATTGCTCTTAATTTAAAAAGTACTTTCCTGTCTCAACATCATAGCATTTGCAGTGCTACAGGAGCACTGACTCAGAAATATACCTGGGCAAATTCAATAGTCGCATTCGAAGTGGTTGGATATAATTAGGTAAGGAAATTACTATAGGGGGTGAAGTACATAATCATACTTAATTGTGACTCAACAGATGTTCAAAATTACTGTAACTTACACCAATCTGATGTAACAGCCAAATTTGAATATATGTTATATCAGGATGCAATTCCCATTGAATTCGGCAGGTCCAAATAATTAGGGGTGTCAGAGTCCTGAATTTGGTGAGAAGATTTATACGTTTGGCCCTATGCAAACACTGTGGCAAAGCAGAGGGGTGCTGGTGTGTTTTTCCTTATCGTGGTCCTTGCTTTTTGTACTACCTACTGTTCCCTTTCCTTGAGGGTATTTAAGATGTTGCTATTCTTTATACATATGAAACACATGGACCTCTTAACCTCCAACACCTCTCTAAGGACTAAATTTCATATTTGGCACCTGAATTCAAGGCAGCTTTCCTAACAGCCTGAGTTGGCATCCCAAGAACAGTTTACTGGCTGGACAAACAAACTACCAGCACTGAAGGTCCAGTTTGTGTAGGAGCCATTCAGAGTTTGCCTTCAAAGTCAGCCCAAGTCTGAGCTCCTATCTTCACCTAGCCCAGACTGCAAGTTTTCTCAGGAAAGCTGTATCAGCAAAGTCAAAATGTTTTGCTCACTGTTTTTTGTTCTTACCTCCGTTCACCTGGAGGTATGATGCGTGGTTCCTGTGCTAAATTGAAGAATCTCTCTCTCCCTCAAATTACAGGACAGTGTGAGTGGGTTTAGCTTCCACGCTCAATGCAAAAGTGGAGGATCCCACCACTGAGACAATCTGAACCTGGTTTCTAATCACTCCCCTACACAGGCCAGCCAGTCAGTGTCTAAAGGCTTTTCGTGTGGGTTTGAAGATACTTTGGAAAGACGCTAAAGGGTATGGGTCAAACTGTCAAACGGTGACAGCAGAACATCAGTGATGGGCTAAGGACAGACAGACTCCATACTTTAGTATGGCCATGGCAGAAGTCCTCTGAGTAGTTATTTCAGCCATGTAACACCAAGTTGCCCAGCAGATTTCTTTCCTGGTCTTCTCCCCACTGGGCAGGAGAAGCCAGAGGAGAAATCACACTGTGCACATCCATTGATGCTGCATTACCTGGAAGCCAGGCAAAGCTGCAGGGGTCTTTGACAGTAGTCACAGGATTCTAAGGTCCTGGAGGTGAGGCCATCTCTGCCTGAAACCAATGTCACTGCATCTGCAAAGGGGCCTAGGACAGTGTTCTCTCACTACCTACTTCCACAAGTTTCTTGTAGGACACTGATTCATTTCTTTCCTAGCCGCTGCAGAGCTATCTCTGGAAGGGATTTATACAGCAACAACTGCAAACCATTTGCACACAGGTATTTATAGAGCACCGATCCCATGTGGTTGTGCCTAATGACTGATATTAGCATGATGTGTCAAATACAGAATCTTTCTCTGAAAACAGCGGGGTCCAAACCACTCGGCTGATGAAACAGGCAATGTAGAACAATACACTGCACCACTTCACCTATCCTATTTTTGAACATAAAATAAACCATATGGATCTGAAGCACATGAAAATAACACAAGACTACCTAACTTACATGCATGTCAGTATCCCACAGCAAGGCTTACAAGAGGGATTTTTCCCTCAAAAGTGAACCCACTGCATAAATCAGATCTTGGGTGATAAGAGGACTGCTGCTGGTGCTCAGTGCAGGGGATAATGGAGCAGCTGAGCTCTCCCTTTCCTGACATAGCATAGTACTGTCCATACTCAATGTCCACCTTGCAGCAGGAATTAATGCCCAGTACCTGCAAGGTAGGAGAGTGTTGGCCACATTCTGCACTCTGGGAAATGGTGAAGCTCAGAAAACAACCTTGCACTGCAGTTAAGTGATCAGCCTTGTATTGCAGGCAGGATTTGACACACAGACAGACTTGCAGGACAGCACTGTCATCACAGCTGCTCCTTTCTCCCATGTGCAGCTTCCCTCTCCCTATTCTACTCTCCTCCACAATTAAATAAAAGGAAGGCTATTTCCAAGAGAGTAGCTTGCTCTGGGTTATATGGGGCTGATCTATTAAGTGAAAATATTGTTGGTATTGCTCTCTCATGGAAGCAGAGACAGGGAAGCAGATGAAAGGAAGCACCAGAGATATCACAGAATCACAGGATGGTAGGGGTTGGAAGGGACCTTCAAAGTTCATCGAGTCCAATCCCCCTGCCAGAGCAGGACCAAAGCCAGAGCAGATTGCTCAGAAATGCATCCAGATGGGTCTTGAAAGTCTCCAGAGAAGGAGACTCCACAACCTCTCTGGGGAGTCTATTCCAATGCTCTACAAGTAAAGAAGTCCTTCCTCGACGTGGAACTTCCTGTACTTGAGCTTGAATCCATTGCCCCTTGTCCTATCACAAGGCACGAGTGAAAAGAAATACATATATAGATGTAATCCACACTTGCCCAGAAAACAGGACATACAAATGATCACACTGGCAGAGGACAGTTGTCTGGCTTATTTGTTATTGGCCTGAACCAGGTGCTTCAGAGGAATGTCAGAAACACTGCTGATGTTGACTGTAAAACTACCTGCCCATCATGGAACCATGAGCAATCAGTGGTTGGTCTACAGCCTTTTGATTCACCTCCCCTGTGTTTGTGTGTGTCTCTGTTCCTCTCTAGCCAAACTGTGAACACCATACATGAAGTATTTGCAGATTTATCAGAAACCTACCTAATGGACTGGATTCACAGCTTTCATGATTTTAATACAGTGTCTCTGAGGACCACATTCTGCATTTGAAAATTGTGCTTGTGACACATTATATGGATGCATTTATTTTATTTTTTTTTTTAAGAGCACACAAAAATAAAAACACTTGAGGCAGAAATCTCCCATTGTGGGGAAAGGTTTTGTGGCTCCTCTGCATCTGACAGAAGAAAACCCAGCATAGCTACTGTACTGGATAGATGTTGCAACCAACTGCTTAGATCCTTAAGATAATCATTGTTGTGAAGAGGTGTGGCATGGCTGGAGGTTACTTTGAAACCAAGCCCTGCATGCATGAGAGAGAGAATAGAGGTGAGTATAGTTTCCAGGTCTATGTACAGCCCTGCACACAACTATTAAATATACATATTCACACAAACACACACACGCCTGCAGAAGTTGGTGCACTCCAAGTTCCAAACTGGGAAATAAAACTCTTCCTTTATGCTCACAGAGGGAGTGAGAGCAGCTGCTGCAGTATCATTCCTGTCGGCAGACAGAGGCAGGCAGGGGGAATGATCAATTGATTTTTGATCATAGTAATGGCAGAGATTTTGCTATAATGGCCAAAATCAT